>JAHWFP010198698.1:114492-135870 GCA_023313725.1 Lithobius niger | reverse complement strand
TATCAATGATTTTAACTATTCAGTCAGTTTTATTTAAATCATGCAATCCTGCTGCTTAAAATCCCCAAATATAACTTATTAAGGACTCCTATCAAGTGTTTTTTTTTTTTTTTTTTTTTTTTTTGCAGTTCATTGTTGCGATCACGAGCTAGTAAGTCAACGGTTAGTCAGTTACATGACTAATGTGAAAATTGCTTAATACTGAGCAATTTTCAAGTAGGCTTAGCTAATTATTCAATCTTAGAAGTCTTTAGTCGGTGGGATAAACTTGGCAGAAGAACTTTACATCTGATGTCATGGCTTCAAGCAGCGAAATAGCTTTGCGAGTATGGTTAGCATGTTTTTTGTTGGGGAGACATCACTTTCTCTTTGGTCTACATTGAGAAGGTCCTCATTTGCCACAGGTTGGAGTCTTTCGAAGTTTTTTTTTTTTTTTTTTTGGAATCCTTAAAATTTATGAAACAAGACCATTGTGATTGTTTAGACTGCACGCCATTTTTGATGTGTTAATGCAACAGGGAAAAATCATGTTGGTAAGCGACGTCATCGCTTAAAAATTTTGTTCGTACCATGCTACATGTTTAGTTTAGAGCACAGTTGGAAATAGTAGTTACGTGCAAAACTTATAAAAAAAAATTCTAAAAAAAAAAATCTTGTGCTTAAGCTACGTTTCCATCTTCGAAACTTAAACCACCTTTTTTGGGCCTTCACCCGCAAATCCTGCCAGGCATCACCTCTGGCGGCCCCGTAGCCCATCATGCCTGCAGATGAGGATGATGATGAATGGATAACGAGAGAGGCAATTTAGCTGGAGAAAACCAAGCGGAAAACCAAGGATCTTTGACATGCCACAATCGACATGAGCACCAGGCACCACAGGGCCCTTCTCTTCGAAAATGCCATTGGGCGACCGAGGCCAGGATCGACCCCGGACCTCCTGGACAGAAAGTGGTCGGTCTACCAGCTAGTCCACCTGTCTCCCTCCCAGGGCCGCCTGGTTCTCGGTAGGTGAGGCGGCAAGAACTTCAGCTGCACTTATACTGATTTCACACTACTAAATTCGTCTCGCGCCCGGGCGCTCCACGGCGCGCCTCGAATGAGAGCCAGCCCTGGGCAGCTCGTTTCGGATTTCACATTGAAAAATTCGTAGTGGCCGTGTTTTCTGCATCTAGCGGAGGGGTGACTCGTGCAGTCCTTATCCCACAACAATAGGAGTGAGAAGGGGAGCAGCACGTGGAAGAAAGGTCTTTTGTGCAAGTAGACAGATAATACGCGGGGATAATCCCCTGGCGCGCGCCAGCACGCTTTGCTGTAGCGGCCAAGTTGGCTCGCAAATAAGCGGCCAGCGCGCGCTGGCGCGAGACGAATTTAGTAGTGTGAAATGGTGAGCGCGCGCCGAGCGCGAGACGAATTTAGTAGTGTGAAATCAGTATTAATCGCAGCAGCACATCGCATCGCAACAGCACATCGTATCACAGCAGCACATCGTATCGCAGCAGCACATCGCATCGCAGCAGCAGCACATCACAGCATCGCATGGATTTGTAAAACACTGGCGTCAAAACAACGTCTTTGCATAGATCGCTATTATAGGGTTTCTTGTTTGTGAGTTGGCACTCAGTTTTACAGAGCCCTAGAAATCTAAGAATATACGACAATCTTTACCAAATGAAGTTTCCCATATTTTGAATCCCATCTGTACAGCGCTGTAATAAGTTATCGTCAATATTATTGTTTACTGAAGTCGTAAACCAGTTATACGTTTTGCTGTTGGCTAGGCAATGCAATATGGATTATTTCTTAGGGCAACAACAAGTTGAAACAAAGGAACATTTTCGCACGCAAAAAAGACCTTGAATGGCCAGTTTCCCAGTCTTATTTCCTAATTAATGCTTAGTTTTGCTGTTGTTTCCTTGTAGATAGAACCATTGGTGCAGAGTGATTCATCTAATAGGTCTAGTCATCCGCCAATTGATTTGTTTTTGTTTCGTTCCTGGGTTTCTCATTCTACATCGATGAATCATAAGTTGCAGCAAGATTATGGTTATTTCCAGACAGTAGTCCAGGTAATTGATAGGTACTACGGCACATGTATGGAAAGATAATACAAAGACTACAGCTGTTGTTCGATGCCGATTCTGCAACCATTGAAGTGAGAGTGGACGTTCGTGTATGTTTGCTTGGCTATGAAAATAAATAAATACATAAATAAATATTTAGTTCTCATGAGGCGCTTGAGGGTCAACCCCTTTTTTTTGGCCTAACGATGTTTGAAAATATCCCCTCATCTTCCCCATAGGTGATCAATTTTCGATATAGCAGTTCACCACAATATTTTTTCCTGAGGTTTTGGATGCTCCTCTGCTATTACCTCAAGTCCATCATTCTCAAGTCATTAGCAGAAACCCACTTAAAGGTACATGGCTCCACGTTGCTTTTCTGTATGTATTCAAACATTAGTTCAAACGTACTACGTTACAGTTGCGAACACTTTTGTTTTCCTATTTTTTTTTTCAAAAGTATACAAACTGGTTTGCTACAATCATTCGAATGTGTGTAAATATTTCAAAAGCTATTTGCATGCAGAATGCTTGGAAATAGGCAGAGGGTAGGCTTATGTCATTTTAATCTCAGAAGGGTAACTTGAAAGCACGAAGCGCAAGACGCCGAATACCTGAGGTTTTGTGTGTGACGCAGTCATGCGCAGATGGTTGATGTTAATTTGAATGATTTGTTTATAAGCAGATTAAGTCGCTAATTGAGAAAAATAAAAATTAATAGGCCTGGTACGTGTATTTTGGAAGTTGGTGTTCAACAATCATCTTAAGCATTTTGGTTTACATTAAGTCTGTCCTTTATTTGAAAATAAGCGAGGCGAGCTTTTGTATACTTTTATAGTTTGCATTGATTAGGCTATTAATCCTATTTATTTTTGCGTAAGTGATTTTAAATTAACCCCTTTGACTCTTTAACGTCCATTTGTATCCTCCTTTCAAATAGGAGAAGCTCAACACAAACTTGGGTACCCCGAGCGTACAGAGCCACAGGGGCTTGTCCGTCGCCTACACGTCTTATGGATACAGGGTCTATACATAATGTCTATACACAACGTTTAAATTCTTGATAATGTGTAGTAGTGTTGGGCGGTACCCGAAATTTTTGTGACGGTGCCGGTACCAGCCTAGGTACCGCGGTACTCGGTATTTAACGGTTCTTAAAATTTGGCGGTACTTCCTTCGGTACCTCCGGTACCAACGGTATTTTTTTTTAAGTAGCCTAATCAACTAATTAAGGTTGGAAATGGAATCATCAATTTCATTTACGTAGCCCCTCCCCCCCCCTTCCAAAAAAAAAATACACATAAAAATAACCACCAAGTAGACTACTGCCCTCAATTTTATTTTTCGGTTGGTTCTTGCTCTGGTTGTAGCATCAAAGTTACAGAAATTTGGCTCCACTTTTGAACATTGTTTAGAATTCCAATTTTACCATTGTTGATCTTTAACTGATTATTACACTGTTTTGATCCCTACCATACGGGGACTGACTGAACTATTGTTTTAATTTTAGCGCCTTTTTTCATATTAAAACAATACAGGTATTTTAACAATGAACGGTATTTGGTACCGTTGCATTTTTGGTACCGCGGTACACCGTGAGAACCGGTATACCGCCCAACACTAATGTGTAGTACTCTACATCCATGCGAAGCATTGAGCGACGGGCGATAAGCTCCTTTGTACAGGGCAAGCACAACCCAGAGTTGGTGGCAGTACTTCCAAACCAGGAAAATGACGATCCTCATCCAACGACCGCGTCACCCCTTCCCCAGAAAAAAGTGCAACTTGTAATAAAAAACTCCCAGGAATAAATGGGGGTCTGAAGGGGTTAAAGAACTCTGCCAAGTTTCCAGAGGATAATTTATAAAATGTTAGGATAATCACAAACATTAAGAATTTTTTTTTCGAAACTGTTTTGGATTTGAAGCTGTTTGCAGGGTCTTCATTGATGCTCCTAGTGAAGTACAAAATAGCCATAAAGTGTTGATCAAGCGATCAATAATGTGCGGCGACTATTTGCGAATGGTTCAGTGAACTGAGGGTTATTGTCCCCTATTACAGACAATTGATTTGAAGAAGAAACTATTAATTAGTAGTTCCCAAGAATGTTGAACAAATCGTGAGGCATTTTACTTTAAACAAAGGCAGACCGACATGATAAAAAGTGAACAATTTAACGCACTTTAAGTTTATGGCACAAACACTAACTTGAGTAGTATGGGTTCGTGTCATAAACTTTGCATGTGCGTTATGTTTTTTATGTCCCAAGGATAGTTGCTATATGAAATGTTTTTAATGTTTATTTATGTTGGGACTGCTTAACTAGAGTCTACTAATGTTACTTCCTACCCGATCATGTCGCTTACATAAAAATTATAATTATGAATTGAACAACATGTAGCAGTTGCTAAATGGGAGGCCAATTGGACTCAGTTTTGAACAGCAAATAAACAGAGAAGCATGCCTATTTATGTTCCTTTTGTGACTTAAAGGACATACCTCTCACGGTTTACAAAATAGCCTTTGCAAAACGTCGACACGTTTGAGCTAATGTTGCAAAAGTGAGCCTTACAGCAAAACCTAGCTGGATGCATGTGCTTTTAACTGTCAGACGGGGTGAGTGAGAATTAGTCCCCATGACATTTCAGCGGTAGAGCTTTGGCCTTTAGTTTCAACAGTTGTGGGATCACTCCCCATTCAGGCAGTCTGACATTTAAGGTGCATGCCTCCGGGTTGGCTTTCCTGTATTGTTCACTTTTGCAATATTAATTCCAACGTGTGTAAATGTTGCAAAGGCATTCATTTTCCGTTTTTCCGTCGTAAAGAAACGTTTGCTACATTCACTTAACCTACGTAAATGTTGTAAAAGATATTTTGCACAAGATGCTTGAAAATAGTAAGAGGGTATCCCAGAGACAATATCTTCATCTGCATCTGTCTGCGACACCAATTGTCGGAAAAAATTTTCTCTGCAGCTAATCTGTTTTATGGTTACTCACAAGGTTATTGGTTTTTATGGAATAACTTTTCAGTCCTTTATCCTATTGATCTGGCTATTCCACCAATGGAAAGGTCTCGTCGAGACGATTAAAATGGTGTATTGGAATGTCAAACTCGGTGAAAAATTGACAAAACGGCAGAAATTTGGCCAAAATTTGTCTGCGGTGGCCTTCAACTGTCTGCGACGTGCGTCGCGCTGATTCTGCCATGGGGAGGGTATGTCCTTTTAAGCCCAAAGCAAAAAGCTTCTAAAATAGGTTTGTGTTTAAAAATGTCACATAGCTTATTTTGAAAATCCGAGTCCATGTTTAAATCTGTTACGCTTAGATTTCAAAAGAAAGGATATTCACCTTTCCAGGTTTGTGTGTGTGTAATTAACATGTAGTAATGTGTAACGTTTACTAATGTGTCATCAGAGTCGTAGGAAGGGGCTGGTGGGGTGAGAAAGGAGTCAGGGACGCCGACGGCGAATAATATTTCTGTATAACAAACAGAATTAAAAAAAAAGTTGTTACCATATTGCGTTTTTAAGCTAAAACGATTATGTGGTACACAGATATTATGTGCAATTTCGAAATTTATTCGGTTCATGAGTTACTTTCACGATAACGCTCAAATCCCCCGTGCATACAAAATCTACTGTGTCTTAGTGTCTAGGATACCCGACAAAATCACCATCATCAGACAAAATCCGACAAATCACGTAGTTTGTTGTTCACTGTCACCTAAAAACAGATTTTTCATCAGACAATTTTACATTCTGGATACCGGACACTTTGGTGCATTTTGCATGTATGTAAAATACTTCTCAATATTTGCGAATTTTCGACAGGCAAGATTGGCATAAACTAGTTGGGCTGTTTTTGTCGTCCTGTCTTCGTCAGGCTCTCCTCGTGCGACTCTTCTATTTATATATAACTGCTGCAGCCACATCAACATAGTCACATCGTGATCACCATTCAAATCCAGCCAGATTTGAATGGTGATCGCGATGTGACTGTTGATGTGGCTGCAGCAGTTATGTAAATAGAAGAAACACACGAGGATGAAGACAGGACGACAAAAATAGCCCCAACTTGTTTCTGTCAATCTGACTGTCGAAAATTCGCAAATACTGAGAAGTATTTATTTATTTTTGGGATTTCTGCATCATTGTGAAAGTAACATGGTGAGTTTTTTTCAATAATATTCAGTTCACGGCAATAAATACCAGCTTTAATGTAAAATACAATTGCTTTATTAATTTTTTTAGATTAAATACATTATGTCTGTTGTAATATGGTGATGCCAGGGGGTACAAATGCAGATGTTTTTTGTTTTAAAATCTTAAACTTGCTTTCAGCAAGTGAAGATTTTATTTTTACAAGGCCAGTCATGTAATGTCGGGTGTCTGCTACATTACCCTAAACGCGCGCCCCCCCCCATCTCCTCCGTCCTTCCCAAATATAATAATAATAAATATCCTAGGTAAGGCTGGTTTTCTCGTTAAAAAAGTAGAACCACTTCCATTCACCCCATCTTAAAAGAATTGACAAAAGTGGGCCGATGACCGTAAGCCGAAGTTATCGGTGTGGGTGGATAAATTATACCTTGTATGGAGTATAAAGAAATCCCAGTGTTTACTACTTTCATTTTGGAAAGATTTCACGTTTTTCTCCTATTACTTCACAATATGATCTACTTATTAATTTAATCGTTAAATTTGTCTGCAGTCTGACTGCTACACCTCAGAATGGCCCAACAGCGGTCACGACAAACTGCCGGCAATCTTTTCGTATCACAGTTGAAATCACTGGTCTGTGAACAAGGTTGAGTTTAGTTCCCAAGGTAATTACTATACTGTCATTTGGAGGAGGTGATAAGGATGTCCGTTTTATATCAATGTTGGCGATTAGTATCGGTTTTGCTACATTAAAATTCTCACGGCACATGCCCTTTACGTAAAATGTGATCTTAATGTCATTGTGCGTCCAGTTTTCTTTCTATATCGTCTAGTACAGTGTTTGGGCTGGCTGTAATTGTCATGGGAAGTAGAATCGAAAAAAAAAACTCACGAATACACAAAACCACAACACAAATAAGTCACTCTTCTAACAATCTGCTTCTTTTACTTGAATTTTCGGTGGAACGTCCACCTTCATCAGAAGTGTCAGTACGGATTACGAAACTACCAAACGATATTGTTAGGGTAAGTTCGACTGCAGTTTCAAATTCGAACTTACCGTAACTATGTGGTTTGGTAGTTTCGTAATCCGTACTGACAGTTCTGATGAAGGTGGGCTTTTCCTATTCCACCGAAAATTAAAGTAGACGAGGGGCATGTTTATGTGGGGTGCTGTGTATTCGTCAGTTTTTTTTTTCTCGATTCTTCTTCCCATGTCGTTCATACGTCACAGTAAATCAGTTCACAGGTTGCCAATTTACTATCTGTAGTAAGTTGTCGTTCGGCAGTTTCGGAATGTTTAGTACAGAGTTAAGTTTTAAAAAAAATTACTGATATGAAATGTACAGCTGTTAGCTTTTATGCCCTTGATCAAAACTCTTTGTGTTCGGACTTCACCTTCTTGCATGTGAAAAAGGGAAAATGAGAGAAATCTGCCATCCTTGTAGAAAGAGATTTGACAATTTTATTTATCAATATTGTGTTGGTATGAAACATTTAAATGATTATTCTAACTCTCCAGTTAGGAAAAGTTTGCCACCACTTTTCCTAATTTCCTAATTAAGGTTGGCCCTCAAAACTGAAAGCAATGCCACTAATCGTTCACTCCAACTAGTTCTCGGAGATAGATAATTTGAGCTTCAGTGTTTGTTATTGCAGTCGCCATTTTGGTTACTAGTGCTCAAAATGAAGTATGACCATGTGGCGAGTGGCAACATACATTGGTGAAGGTTGGCCCTCGATAGCCTTAGCAAATATAGTTACAAGTTTAAAAAAAAATAAAGTTTTAGGCATAACTAGCCAACAATAAAAAAAACCCACTAGAGGCACAATAAAAGGCACAAATAAAAAATTCCCAAATAAAAGATGCAATAAAAAACCCCAATAGAGTCCCAGCACTGATAATAATTTACATTGTCCATAAATACGAGTGAAGTTTTGATAAACTGCACGTCTGTCGTGTGTGAGAAGTTCTTTTTTCTATAAAACAATGTACTTTTTGTTTTAAAGGTGCTGTAGTCGTTTCTACATTGGGCTCTTGTAGTCTTGTACACAGAATGTTTCACACATTGCAGTCATTACCTATCACACTCAATGGGATAAACCGTTCAATTGGACTTGTAGTTGTTCTATTTGATCTGTTGGCATTCGGGACAGTTACTGTCATCTAAATGGCTTTCCAACTGACTGCTGGCTTGTGGTCGTCTTGCATTGTTGTAATACTTCATAGGTCGTAGCTATGTAAATGTTAGCAAACTTTATTTTTGAAAAGCTTTGTAGTTAAGCAAGCAGTAACACTGTTTAAACCTCGTTACGTTACTGGGAAGCACCGAATGGGTTGTCATTAGTTAAGCCATTCAAAACCGGAAGTTAAACAATCTGACGTAACATAAAAAGAAAAACCAAACATAACCTAAATACGCTTATCATTTTGTAATAAGCCATTAATTAGATATTTTTAGCACGCCTTATCGAGTTGCGCTATGGTAACTAACGTTGACCGAAAAAATTCTTTCTCGTGCTCAACTAATAAGTTTAAATCTTAACAAAGTGAGTCTAATCTCCTACGTGTAACCTTTAAGAAAACCGTTTATAAGGTTGGTGAACAACTTGTGACGCAACATCGTATGACCGTGAGTCATCCCATTCTTTTGAAGAAGAAAAAAAATGTTAAAATAGCGGTTGGTTCCGACCTTGATGTTGCCTCGCCCCAAGCTTTTAAGATGCCATCACAAAAAAATGTGGCCCCACCCACGGTGGAATGAATAGTCTTTTGGGCCCATCCCCGGTGTGCTCTTCTGACACGGAATGTTCGATTAAAATAGTTGGATGATACCATTTTGTGTTTCCTTCCTGCTGAAAGGAATGAATAGCTTTCGAGAGGGAACTATTAGCTGATGTTTAGGCAATTTAGTTCGGTTTATTAATTGCTTGGCTTGGAGGGCATCTTCTGCATAATGGTCTGTTGTAGTTTTTGTTTACAGTGATACGGAAAGCTCTGATGAATGCTATTTCCTGAACCCATTTTTTTTATTTGTTTGTTATTTCACATTATGCTTTTCCCCACTTTGTTTTTTATTGGGTTGTTTGTTAAAATGTGGCTGCTGTTTTTCGACTCCATTGTTTTATTTACTTGTTTATTTTACATTGTAGTTTGGTTGCATTTGTTTTCATTGGGGTGTTTGAAATTTGCTGCACGATTGGAATCGTCTCTATTGGGATTTTCGGTGCTGTAACGTGTTCGGATTGCTCCGTTATTAAGTATACAGATGCAGACCCATTTACGTTGCTTTTTGGACTTAAATGTCAGACTACCTGAGTGGGGAATCGAGCCAACGACCTTTCAAACCAAAGGCTGAGCCATACTAACACAGCCTCAGTAATCTGTATGGCATCATTTTTCGATCACCGTTCTTTGGCAGTCCCAAAGGACGCTGATCGAAAAACCATGGTGTGGCTCAGTGGTAGGCTCGGCCTTTGGTTTCAAAGGTCGTTGGCTCGATTCCCCACTCAGGCAGTCTGACATTTAAGTGCAAAAGGCAACGTAAATAGGTTTGCGTCTGTATTTATTTAACTCGTTGAGCCCTCGGCTTTCCGTCTGTTTTGCTGCGATATTGTTATCTGACCGCATGATTAACCCATAAGCGCCTAGATACGAACGTACGCCTTCAACGTATAACAGCGAAAAACTAAGTCCCAGCGCGAGCTTTGTGAGGGGTCCCCGGGGACCCCGAGCAAAGCGGGCAGTTACAGCCCAGTGGTCAGCGTCGCCGGCTCCAAACCAAGAGAATGCCGGTTCGAATCTGAGAACCGACACAGACTTTAAAAAAAAGTGTCTGAAAGTTCTCTCAGGTGGTTATGGGATAAACACCCGTATTAGCTGTTGAAATGGGGAGAAACCGTGCTTTGTTAAGTTTTTTTTCCCTAAAAGATTGCTTTTATGCCACGGACATGGCTGAATAGTGAAATAGACGATAAAATACGAGCTTTTCACAAAAACGCTTCTAAATAATTAATAATTATACACATCTCCTCGTTCTGGGTCACGTCCAGTTGTGGAACGACTGATCGTAACTATTTTGTAGGTTAACCTAGGTCAGAAATGCATGATGTAGGTAGGTTTTAACCTATTAAATGATGTGAAAAGCATTACTCATGCTACAATAATTAGTTTTGGCATAACTGCAACTCCACGTGCAACAGCATTGAACGAACTTGAAGCTAGGAAGGAGATAGTTTCTTCAACCCAAGGCCAACTGTGGTAGAAATTGTGTCTTACCTCCAGGCTCAATGCCAGTTCATGCACGGGACGTAAAATTGACAGCGCTTTGGTGAAATAAGATTTTGGCAATGTTGCATCAACTATGCTGAAGCTGGGAAACGAAACTAGTAGCTTCTCTTCCAGACGACCTTGTGTCAAGAGGTGGAACAAAAGCGGCAGTTGCAGCATGGGCACTTCCACGTCCTATGGTCATCGTATATGTATTGCGAGTGTTTTGGCCGGCCGCAGGGTCAAACGGTCGGGGCTCAAAAACCAGCCGTGTGATCATCATGATCATAAGCTTCCGTGTTCACGTGTGTTGGTAATGGCATGATTGTTTTGTATGCTAATTGTTCTATAAACTTCAGTTTTACATGTGGATGTGTTGGAAAAAAGGGCAACGAATTGTTCTTGGTTGTGGAGTGGGGCGTAAGTTCTAACTTCGTACTGTAGCTCTGGTGGCTGTTTTCCATAACACCAAAGGCAAGCCTGGCAAATGATGCAATTGCAGTTACGACAACTAGACTGCTGCACTTAAATTACTCTTCTACACTTTCAGTGTTTATCACCCGATCAAATGGTAGCCATGTAATAGAATAGTTGTCATTTTGTCATCACCTTCCTGTTTCAAATTTAAGTGTATATTTACCATGATTATGTATGCAACGTTGGAGACCTGATAGGCTAGTTATTAAAACAAACATAACTCTGGTGACAGTTTTGTATGGCAGTTTCATTTTGGCAGTCTCTATTCTAGAACAGAGGTTTCGTGTGTCTTCATCGTTCGATGTAGGATTAAAATTTTTCCATCATGTGAATTCAAGGTCTACAGTTATTACTTTATTTTTGTGTACAGGCCTCGTATGCTAGCTAAAGTCTTGAATTTCGTAAGCATCTTTCCAGCCGTGGAAAGGATGGAATTCTGACAGGGTGTCAATACCATGAACAAAAAGACTAAATTTTCGCACCATCCTAAGTTTCAGCTTGTCAAATCCAATAATACTACGAGTATAATATTATGCCACAAAATTACCGTGAAAAGCTTTCTTTCTTGTGAAAAGATAGGCTATGCTAGAATTAAAAAAAAAAAAAATCGCAATAGAAACCCGACAATGCTTTTCCTTTTCCATGATTTCTACTATTTGGGTTGTAGCATGGGCAAAGCTATAAGTTTTAATTCCATTTTTATAGAAATTGCAAACTTTTTGCTATCACTGTATGCGTAGTGACTCGTGCAAACTGGAATTACTGATCCTGGAAAATGAGATGGAAAATGCAACTACTGAGACTGGAAAAAGTGGAAAAGGAAGAGAATTTCCTGTGGATTAGGACATATGAATCCCTGAGTGTATGTTTACCAGTCTGTCATTCTTGACAATGGGACGGACATACTTTGTACACAAGCTTAGTTGCTGGACGAATAGCACGTCAGCACAAGCGGTACATGTTTGTTGCCACTTTCAGTTTGACTTTAATTTTTATCAGCTAGCACATGCTACCATCATCTGAGGTAGGGAGCTAAATTAAAGGCAACGTTAAACTCGTGCAGCTTATTCTATTGGCATGCCGTTTTCATCAACTTCTTAACCATGACATATTTCTGTAATTGAAAATCTACTAGCTGGTATCTCGTCTAAGACTGGCATTTGAATGGTGTGTCCCATTGCCGTCTGTTCCCGTTGCTGACTACCCAGCTGGTAGAAGATGCCACTCACGAGTTATTTCTTCGGTGGGTAACATAACCGATGGTGCTACTCATTCGGATTCTGAGCATTGCTGCTATTCTGTGAGGTGATGATTCACACGCGAACAGCGAGATCAGGGACCTTCTACTAATGGGGCGGCCACTCAATGCAACGCGTCAAGGCTCGGAGCGACTTCTGGTCAAATTGACTAAACCGGCGAGCTTACACAAGATGCCACAGTTGGTGACACCAGTGCTCTCAAACCAAAATGAGCTGCTTTCTTGAAGTAGGCGATGCTTGCTTTTTCGAAGTTAACAAAGAGGTTAGTTTCAAATAGGCTAGCAGTAGTTTTTAACCAAATTAATGAAAAATTATGAAATATCCGATCGCACAAGCTTAACTGAACACTAGAATACTTATTCAATGACAAAACGACAAATTTTTAAGAGATGCCACCATAACAATAGTGCACGTGTTATGATGCACGTTTGTAATAGTGCTCTCCGTCTATTGATACTATCATGGGTAGATAGGATCAGTAGCATTTTCTATTGGATTTAGGTAGCGTACTTTAAAACGAATTTAAAAGTGTGGGGCGATCTGGCTTACATGTGATAATAAGTATTCGTTTTGTTTGTTAGTCCAGTTTTGTGTCGAATCATCCAATTGGGCCAGCAAAATCAACAGCCAATGAGATGCAAGACGTATGTTAAAAAATCTTTGTTTCTCGTGCTGCTGCTTACTGTTAAGTGGACGACCTTAACCAAAGCTGCGTATAATCCAAGGTTACTGGGTGAGATGATGATTGACGGTATTAATGATGAAGACACCTTATCTAAAAGGAATGGGGACCGATTTGATGTCTGGATGAGGGTATAGGGCACTCTTGTGCAAGCCCATCAAGTGGCGATATTGGTGACGGTTAACATCCGTTCCATGCTGCCAGAGACTAAGTCCAAACAGGCAACTTCATTCAGAGCCCAGGGCTCGAAATGAGCGGTATCGCATCGCAATTTGCACCACAAATTTAAACTTTAGCGATGCAAAATTAAATAATGTATCGCAGTTTCGCGACGCAACTGTATTACACGAGACAACATAGCAGCGTGGTCATGATCGTGTTGGCTGACATGGAGATGCTAATTCCTCCTACTTTATAGGCAGGCTAAGCGTCGCACATGCATTTTGGGAAATCATTGGTCCTACCACACCTTCGGTATTTAATTGGTGGTGCTTTCATTTCAGACACGGATCAGAATAGTCTGAACGTGCATTGGATGCCATATTCTTGACTAAGCATCCGTGCGTATAGCAAAGTAAAAGTGAAACAAAAATGGCTCTTGTTTCAAATAAAGTAAACTTTTTGTATTGTTTTTTTTTTAAATAAATGATTCTTTAAAAGTTGCTAATCATTTTTTCGTGACTGCTATGCAAATTTGTATTTTGTATCGCATTTCTGCTATGCAATTTTTCTAAGACAATTCGAGCCCTGGAGCCTACCACTTAGTCAGGTGCTTACTCTTAATGGTGTGGGAGTTTTGCAAAGGTCTTCTGATTGTGTACGCTGAATAGAGAATTAGTATTGCTAAACCAACAACTTGAATCCCTTCAGGTTCGTGCTTCAAGTTCCATGTGTTATTGGCTTAGTTGCTGGATTTGAACTGGCGTTCTGTTGGGTCGAAGAGAATTCTGTAAGCTGTTAGATTATATAGTATAATTATACCTTAATTCTAAACTCGTTAGCAAAGTGCAGAATGCAGTAATTGCAATGCATCCCCACTCCATTCCACTTCCACACAAATCTACCTTCTTGGGTTGGCTTCCGTCCAGTGGAAAAAAATGGAAAAAAAATTTTAAAAAAATGCTGAGGAACAGGAAGGTTTGGGAAAAAAAAACTAAGAAAACAAGAAAAGAGGAATTGTGGCGGGGAATGAAACCATTGACACATGCACTACGTTAGTGAGCCTGGAAAGAGAGCACAATTTTAGGAAGGCTCACATTTGAGGTGGAAAACTTAGTTTCTTTCAGTAGAAATGTAATTTTATTCTAATGGCGGGAGGTGTCCACAGCAAAGGTGAACTTGGTGGTAAGGCATGGTGTGCATATTAAGTTTGGGTTGGGCACAGCAGAAAGGGCAAGGTCAAATGGGAAAGATGTGCAAAGAGAATGGACAGGACAGGGTGTGCATTGCAAATACAACCAAATACCGAACATTTAACCAAATAATTAAACTGCCGAATACCAATTATTTGTCCCAAAAACAATTGGCGTATTTAGCTGAATACTGAATTATTCGGTTGTGTGCAGAATAATGGCAGAATACTTCCGAATCCTCTGCTAAATACCAGTAAATTAAAAATGACATTAATTAAAATGTGTGACCATACTGATTAAGGGTAGACAGTTTAGTCGACGAGGTTTCCTGACGATAAACATGAAATGGAGGTAAAGGTATACAATACACATTATAGCCTTTTGTAAAACTTAACCCTCCCCTCTACAGTTTCGTATTAGGCCTTTGCCCTAAAAAGGCAATCGCCCGTAATTTTTCCCTTCTTTAATGAACGTTAAAAGACAATTCCTCAAAAACCTAAACCTAAATGCTGCTGTATTCAAACCCCCTCTAAAGTAAATCTAACATCAGTCACTACTTGTTTGGTAGCCCTTAAAAAAGTATATTCGCAATTTCCCAGTTTGTACTAGTCACATTGCCACCAGCCATAGCTGCTTGCACAATGCATACCATTTGTAAGGAAAATTTTCCATGGCGTCCTGATAACCAACCTAAAGCTTCCTGGTAGCCAGTCTAAAGCGTCCCAGTAACCGGCCTAAGCTTCCAGACCCAGTAACCACCGTAAAGCCTCCTAGTAGCCAACCTAAAGCATCACAGTAACCAACCCAAAGCGACACATAACCAATCAAAAGCATCCCAGCTTCAGACCTATTTTAATATGTAAATTTCTTCCTTGACAGTCTTCTGGTTCCTGAACCATCCCGATAATCTTTTAACCAGATTACGGAAGATTTTCCATACAGTGATCCCAGTATTATTGCAGAAATAATTATTGTGTAGCTCTCGTGACCCTGCGCACAACCCGGCAAATTGCTACTTTGCGTTTCCGTAGACGGCACTGTTTGTGCATCAGTTTCTTGCTTGTCGCCTTTATGTCGCCAGTTGGATTTGACTTTCTATTCGCCAAATGGCGATTGCCAATTGACATTGGTGAGGATTCCTACCGGATGAAAAAAATATCCACTCTTCCCAACCCTAGGCTTCCACAGCCATAAATTTGAAGCTGTACAGTGCACATCCTATATTTAAGTTGTTTATGAACTCATCTCAACCTCATAATCGTTGGCTCAGAAATCTGAACAAACACAGCCTACTTAATGTCTTCTGCCTGTTGTTTTGAGTGTTTATCTAGGCGTTAGGAAGCACAATGAGGATGACATTGGCATTGTGTTTTGAATCTGACACAGGGCGGTGTGTTTTGTAAGATGAGACGTAAACACCTTTCATCTAATCTTTGTTTACCAGTTCACCACGTTAGGACAAAAACCTAACTATTGAAAGACTAATGTCACTAAAACTAACAGAACTTGAGACTGGGACCTCGCATTACAGAATACAGTTTGGTAATCCGGTAACGTGGTTACCAGGGTAGCAGAAATCAAAAAAGGAGTTGGTGGTTCGTGCTGCAGATAAGTTGGTATAGAGTGCATGGGTTGGCATGGGTGCTCAAAAGTCAAGGTGCCCAAAATCGGGAGGCAGGGGCTCATCTTTCATGATGGAAAAACCCCACATTAAGCGCACATCGAACGAACTTTCTCTGCTGTGGTGTGGTCTTCTGATGAAGAGGAACGGTGTTTTCTTCCTCGAAAATTTAAGTGGACTGTTGTTGAAACATTCTTGGAGGTGATATTAGTGTATTCCTATAATTTAATAAACCCCACATTTATGTGATTTTGTTTATTTCCGTATTGCTGCTTTATTTCTGTTGGCGCAAATTTATAATTATATTATTAAAAAAATGCAATTAAATAAGAAACGTATAACCCACAAACTTGTGCAGTCGTTGGGTTTGGGCCCCAACATTTTTCTTTGCTTCACCCCTGCTGATTAAGTTGCTGCCAATTCCGCTGCCGTAAGACGGTCCATTACGAGGTTCTTTTCGACTACAATTTTTCAAAACGCAAAGGTGGGCCCTCCACTCTCCTCAAGTCCAAATTCAAAACGAAATGTTCCGTAATTTTTAAATTATTACAGTACATGTGATTGTGACGTGCGTGTGTGAGTGTGATAGGATTTTCAGTAATTGGAAATCGGTTCCGGCTGTTTGATTCCATTTTATTTGATAGAAAAAGATATTGAAATTGCACTAATTTGGGGAGATTCGGATCAAAACCCAAGGTAATAACTTCTAACTCGACTTATTTTTCTAGCAAGTAGGCCAGCAGTTGAAATTAGTCATACTTGAAGCATTCATCAGACCCATATTACTATGGATAAACACTCAAGTGGAACGGTGAACCCAAGAAAACAAGACAAGGTTTCATTCGTTTCCAATAAGGCACATAGGCTTATGCTGAGATAAAATTCTCTAACCAAATTAAATGTTATAGGTCTGTCCAGTGTGTAAAGCTGTTAATTCGTACAAAACAAATTTAATTATAAGAGTGGTCAAAAAGTCTTAAGACACATCTGTACCGCATCATCGGACGGCATTTTAACTACATGTGAGCACAAACGAATGCACTGATTATAAAAATTAATAATATCTATATTAATTGACGTAGGCAATTGGGTTGAAAACCTCAGAAAGATTGTTTAGGTGCTAGTGCGAGTGCTGTAGCACTTAGGCCTTGTGCAGGCGCATTATTGCTGTTTTGAAGAAAACTATGTAGGCCTAGACAAAGAATATACTGATCATAAATATCAATAGCCTTTTTATTAACGTACTCAGGAAGTTTCGTGTAGGTGATAAAACACTTCGATATGGGCAACCCGCATGGGCTTACATCAAAGACCACACTAGTGGTCTGCCCGCCAAGTTTAATTATCAGACTTCATTGTAAGAAAGTCATTGTTCAATTCCTGCATTGTTGCATGGTGGCAACTAGCTTTAGCACTAAAACAAAAACCAGAGCTGAGCTTATTTCACGATAAATACCTATGCCCTATGCGTCGAAACAGCTTAAATATTGTTGTAAATGGGCAGTCTTTGTGCCCTGACAAGCAGTAGTTGTATTTGAATCAAGTGCATAAACTGTTTCAATGTGATAAAAGTGCGTGAAGATCGTTGATTTCAGCTGACTACTGTACACCGACTACTGGCTAATAGCGCTCACATAAAATAATTTGTGACAGATACCAATGAAATTTTGTTTTTAACTCCAATATATGCCTTTTATGGTTTGACGTTTGGGGAGACATTAACTAAAAATAAAAAGATTGCAACCATATTTGTAATGCTATTTTCTGTATGTTGGGAAAATGCCGCCTGTAATCATCACTCGTCATATGCAAACTGACTACCACAAATAATCTGAATTATTATTAGTAACTCTATAAAATGGATGTGTTACTTTTACTTATTATTGATGGTTGAATGCAAATCGGCAAACGCTTAAATTGATGTGATTGAAGTCCTCACTTCAGCAAAACTTAAAAAAAGTAATACCTTCGTTCCTACTCAATATTTTTCGACCAAACTTGACCAGATAGTTGATAAATGGGCACTAGCAAAAATAAGACGCCACCCAAACAAAAAACTACAAAAGAAGTAACCTCTGAACCAAAACCCAAAAGGGTGAAAAGAGCCCGCCAAGTTTCAACCAATCAAAGCAATAATAATAAAACAAAAAAGGTTGTCAAGTTGCTACATTAGTTGCCAAGCTAACCCCCACCGACTATTACCTCATACGTTCAATGAAAAACTTGACCATTGCCGTGGGTTGCAGCAATAGTCAGGGTTTTCATTTAATCTTTGATCCTAATAGTCGGTGAGATTAGCTTGGCAACTAATGTAGCAACTTTGGGACAGCCATTTTTGTTCTGATATCATTAATTTGATTGGCTGAAACTTGGGTTCTTTCATCCGTGTGGCTTTTGTTTCAGATTACTTAATAAAAAAGCTATTGATATTATTTTAAGATCAGGGTATTCTTTTGTGCAGGCCTACACATTTTTGTATAAGCCTACGTGTTAATTTTTCCTTCAAATTTGTGGTACTGCGCCAGCACGAGACTTGAATGGCTACAGCGCTTGCATTAGCACCTATAAAACATTTTTTGAGTTGTTCTACAAGACAGTTCAAACCGCATTGAACTGTATTCAGTATTATTTGGGATAAATTTAACTTTTATGAAAAATGCCAAGTATCAATGACAAAAATCTGTTGGCACACTTTGTCTATGCGTTGGATATCGTGTAAGGCTAAGAAAAGAGTCTGTTTGCTTTAAATTTATGGTTAAATTTAAAAATGTTGAATAACGTACGCAGATCACTACTCATTTTAAAGATCTTAATGAAGTCATGAAGCACTGCAGCAAAATGTTTCATGAGGTGAATTGACCTGATTTGAACTAGCGACCTCTAGATCTCTACTCGGCCTCCCCAGATTACTGAGGCATCTCCAAACATACAATAAAGACTTTGTGAAACTGTTGTGTATAACACATAATCATGGCCAGCTTTCCACTAGACGGTTGAAGTGTTCCTACCGTATTATTATTAAGTGATGAGTAAAAATAAACACAATGTAAAAGCTCAGTAACCAAAAGAAAAAAGGAAAATGAACACAAACCATGAAGTGTAAAATAGAGACATTAACAGGAAGAACAAGGTGTGAATAGGTAATTATAGCTGTGGCTGTTTGTGTTACACAAATCTTGCCCTAATTCAGCCAAGTATGGGCGCAAATAACGAATGTTAACGGACCCTTTCCACATCCTTCCTTATATGGTGGATGCATTTTGTAGAAGATTATTAAAAAATTCGCAAAAATTGTAATTCAGCAAATGCCGGCACGAAACCTTAGTATAGGCCCTTGTCCAACATTTTGTGGTTCTTATTGGCACTCTCCAATCTATCTTTTTTAACGCGAGTAATCTGGTTTAAATAACGCCAAATCTGCGGTTTGGTTTCTTGTGTGAATTGGTAATAGCTTGACGTGAATTTTATCGAGTTTTAACAACATAAATACATTCACATTTTCTTTATACTGTGGTATACATATCCAGGTGGTTATAAAACTTGTATGACAAAATTGAAGTCCCTAGTCAGACAATGTGACGTCGACGTCCTGTGACCACTGCTGATGGGTTGCACTGCCTGACCAGGGCTCTGCTACAGTACCGGCTGTATCTTGGGTGAAAACTAGCATACGTGACTATATTGGACAATATGGCCATCAAATGCACCACTGATACGATTGATTTGTCCTGTTGCCGCTTTCTGCCAGTCTAGGGCTATAGTTACAGCTCTAAAGAAACTGCCGCTCTTTCCCTTGAAACACGTTCTGGGTAAACGAGTGTGTCGCTACTTATTCCAAGTTTAGAGAAACAACTGTGGCCAAGTGGTAACTTTGAAAATTATTTAAAAATAACTTTGAAGGTTAATAACAATTTGTCAACGCATATAAATCGACGTAAAATTTAAATTATTTTTGTTGAAAAACCGCCGCTAGCTGGCAATAGATGTCGCCATATACGAACAAAAACGTGTTTTACTGGCTGGATGACGTACTGATGAGCGTGCCTGCATCACTTGGCAAAGCCCTCGGCAACGTCGCTTCCATCATGATCGCTTCGTAGCAGCCATATTATTGTGTACTACATCAATTCTATTTTGTCATAAAACTGGCATTTATTCGTCGATTATCATTCGTTTTTACGAGGTAGCATTCAATAAGTCTATGACTTTCCAATTTACATCGTTGTTCTAAAACGATTCTGACTGAAGTTAGCAATGTGGTGATCTTCATTGCCTTCGAACACCACCGAGCCATAGTCACTAAACTTGGCCTTTGGACTCAATTTGGTATATTTAATACGCAGAAAATACGTGTTCCAAAAATTTCTGTTGAGCGAAAATGACGTAACCTTTCTGCGCATGTGACGAATCAATCCGGAGTCAGTCGATATGCTGTAAACTCTCTCTAGCCCTTAAAACCAGCCACCCCGGCGGTAGACTAAACAGATGGTGGTTGAAGTGACGTCACTTCTGCTCCTTGGAACGCCCTGTTGAGTTGGGCGAGTCTGTTTGCAGTTTTGGAAGGTACTGATGGCTGACGTGGCAACAAAAGCACGGGAGACATCAATTGTAGAGCCAAACTATCTGCAGAAGGATGAGTTTGGCTTGGTTTTCGTAGGAACTGTTTCAAGAATTAAGACGAGGTCATTACGTTGAAAAGGTGACGTCGAAATTCTCGATAACTCTTGACCCTGAGGAAAAAAATGAACCCCACTCCCATACCCAAGGGAAAAAAATATTCTAAATGCCCTCCACCGCAAAAAGTATAAGCGTTTGTGCCTTTTCAGCATTTCGCATCGACTGGTTTCCAAACTGGAAAATGAGCCGCGACTTAAAGTATGTTCTTGAATATATTCAAAGAATGGTTCTTTAAACCACCATTGGACTAAAGACTCATGACGGTAGAATATTGTTGAAGGTAGGCTAGTTAAAGTCAAAGTCAGCATATCCATGCCCTTAGAACAGCAACACGAACAGCATGAAAAATACTCCATGGTGCAAAGACTTTTTTTTGGAAAGTGGTTTTAAGAACTGGTCACCGGATGACACTGGAAACAAAACAAAACGACTAAATCTTACCAAAGTTTACACGATGGAATTGTCTGAAGCTCTGGCGCTTTTAGGGATGGGTCGGTTTCATTTTTTTGACTTCGGTTCCGGTTTCGGTTTTCGCCCCCACAAAACCTCGGTTTCGGTATGGGTTTTTGCCACCCTCCACCCCAAGCAGCTATTTCTATTTTTTTTCCCTGTAACAGTAGTAATATTGGCTTCTAACTCACTCCTTTTCCACTTTCAGCCACGTGATAGACCATGGGTATAGCCTTGGCACCATTTTCCTCTATTTTCATTTTAATGACTAGAAGCTTTGTTGTCATTCATACGTAGAAAATAATAATTATTTTTAAAAAATAAGGAAATTTTTGATTTTTCGAACACCGTACGAAAAACCGACACAA
>JAHWFP010198698.1:99952-111568 GCA_023313725.1 Lithobius niger | reverse complement strand
TTCCAATTTTCCTTAGTATTATTTCCAGCGATTTATGTCTATTTATTGCAGATAATCTATCACAGTCGCAGACAAAACGTGCCATTTTGACCACATTTCTGCCGTTTCGCCAATTTTTGACCGATTTGGACATTCCAATACACCATTTTAATCGTCTCGACGAGACCTTTCCATTGGTATAGTAGCCAGATTAAGAAGATAAAGCAATGAAAAGTTATTCAATAAAACCCAATAAATTTGTGGGTAACCATACGAAAAAATAGATTAGCTGCAGCTAATTTTTCCCCGACAATTGGTGTCGAGGCGTGGCAAATAATTCTGCTTTAGTGATTAGAAGACAATTCCTCACAAACCAAAAATGAAATGCTTAGGTAGCCTTTCGTAACACTAACATTATTTGGCACTATTTTGGCCGAATATCTTTATTTGGCCAAGCCCAGTATTCGGCCGAATACCGAATAACGTTACTTGGCAATTTGGCCGAATACCAAATAATTACCGAATATTGGGTCATCCCCCTGACCTGATCATGTATAATAACTTGTTTAATAACGTTTCTGTTCAGTGCATCCCCTACACCTAATTAAATTTCACTGATCCAATAATAGATGACGCAATATGGGCAAAAAACGTGAAATTTCTTAGACGTATATAAATGTTCCAAGCGTTGGTTTAGTGATCACGTCAATCACGTCCACGATTTGTGTTAAACCGTTGATCTACGATCGTAATTATCGCCATGGCTGAAATGGGGTGGAGAGTTGAAATGAAGTTTAAATTGACGTTATCTTATCTGCCATCTTGATGGACAAGTGAAACTGAAACTGTGATTCGTTTAAATTGGATACATTGCATCTGACGGCCAAGTTCCTAAAATATTGGATTTCACAAGTCTTCTCTTCATTATTATCGGGTGAAATTTACTCTACCGCCACGAGTCCCAGCGTTTTCTGGTTCAATAGGCAGATTTAATTACAGGGAAGTGTTTGTGGACTTCGAGTTTCGTAATTTTTTTTTCTCCTTGTGAATTTTTAACAGGATGTTAAAGATTCAATGGTACTTTTATTTGCTAACAAGTCCTGTTTATTCGATACTGTGCATGACCAAACGAGTGGAAAGCGCTCACCAATTTATTTATTTTCTTTTCATCAATTCAGCAATTTTTATTTATTTTCCAATTCAATTACTTTTTTTTTTTAAATAACTATCCTAAATTCTCGTTATTTACTAGTTAGGGCCTCTTTACTTCGGTTTGGTTTCTTGGTTCGAGTGTTAATTTTTATCCAATTTGTTTTATTTGATGTGAATTTGTGTAATACCAATTTTTAATCATCCGTGATTGTCTATTATGCTATTTTTATCATCCGTGATTAGCTATTATATAATCTCACTATATTCGAGCATCCTGCACAAAATAGCTTTTGCAACATTTACATAGGTTAGAGTGAATGTAGCAAAACCGTTTCTCACGAGGAAAAAAAAATGGTAAAATGAATGTCTTTACAACATTTACACGCGTTTGAAATAATGTTGCAAAATTGAGCCATGCAGGAAAGCCAACCGGTAGGACAATACCGTTCACGTGTGGGGGATCATCTTCTCGCGGAAACAGCAGCAACGTCTGTAAAGCTCAGAATCTGAACGTGAAGCACTAGCTATGATCGATTCATGATGACCATTGCCTACTTTTATTGAAAACCTTAGCCACCTGAGAATTGCCCACGAGCTACGTATTCTGCTGTCCAGGTATAGGTATGTGCCGCCAGGCGCCATTGCCCATCAGAATGCTCAGAATCCGAACGGGCAGCGCCAGTTATCTGTTCATGATGATAGCTTCTGCGATTCTGGAGGTGTGCGCCACCAGGCCGGCTTACTCATCGCGTAATATTAGGCTACCATACGAGAAAAAACTACATCGGTATTTTATTCGGCAGGTTAAGAATTCGGTTGTGCATTCAACAAATTTTATATTGGTTCATCCCTAATATAAAACATGTTCCTATTAGTCCGCTAAAAATTAATTGAGTGGTTCTCGGGAGTGGTGCTGAAGAAAATTGACGCGAGCGGGCGGTGTTTTTATTTCACGTTTTATTCGTGATTTTTCAGATGTGGGTTAAGGGTTTTTATTTTTTAACCAAACAATACAAAATCGGTAGCTTGTATTTTGTTGTGGAATAGAATATCTATGTTTTATTGCCAGGATCAGCGTGCAACAGTTGCATATTTGATAAAAGTCATTATTTGGATCTAAGTTTTTAGTTGTGACATGCCTCTGAACAGCCCTTAGATTCGTTTCAAGGCGATCATGTGAACGGAGCAGAGAGCTGATGTGGTCATCGGCTCCAGGATATGATTGGTGCAAGTTCTGATCTGTGATCGGAATGTTTTTTTTTTTTAAACCATGTCATAAAAAACGCTTCATGCGTTACGAAAAAAATCCATTCATGCGCTCCCGAGAACCACTTAATTAATTTTTAGCAGCTTATAAAGGTAATTGTCAGAAGTTGTATGGTATTTTCCCCATGAGGAATAGTGCAACAGACAGCATCTGGAATGGATGCCAGTAGGTGGCTTTAATCTTCAACGCTCCTTTTTTAAAGAATGAATTTTCGTTAAAGAAAATAAAATGAAATTAAGGGCTTTTTCGGCCCCAAAAATTACTTTGTGGACTTTATCAAAATAGTCCCCTACCCTCTTTTCACCTGTATCCAGCAATTTATGGATAGTGCCTCCTCCAACGTATCGTAGAGTATTTGACAAATAAGTCTGAAAAACCCGTCGCATCGATTTATCACAAGCTGGTTGGATGGATGGCCGGTGTTGAGCAAGGTCAAAGTACGACCGAGGGATTTAACAGAAAATAAATATCCGTCGATCGATTTTTTTTTTTTTGTTTTGTTTCACAAAGCAGCCTAAGTGACGCAGGGGCTGCTTATTTTTGAAAATCGTTCTGGTCTGGTGTGTGTAGACTTGCGTTAATTCTAAGAGGCTTAAAGAGAAATTCGGAAGAGGCATAATTTTGCATGTAGAATCAAGCATGTGATGGAAGACTTAAAATTAAAGACTTTTTTGTAAAGTCTTTTTTGTGTTGTGAAAGTTTAATGTTCCGTTTGTTCGTGTTGCACAGTTGTCTTCCTGTTTAGGTCTGCTAGATGCATTTATATTCTTGGTAAAATGGCAACAGTTTGGTTCGTACGTAGATCTATGTTATCATACACAACTCTAGTAAAAACTAAAGATAAATGGATCGGTTAGCAGTAGGTCGAAATAAAATATTTTTTTTGTAAGAGCCTTGAAGTGGCCTTGCATTTTGTTAGCGTACTATGTGTGATGAAATACAGTCAATTTATGCTTAAATTCATAAATGAATTTAAAAAAATAGTTCGTCAGCCTAATGCTTATCTTCTGTTAACGATACGACGTACCTTCGTTCGTATTCACGTGTGGTATTGGAAAGGCAACTTGTCCCGCGATGGGGGCAAAATAAATAACTTTTAAATGGATGTTTATTCAATTATAGAGTATAGGCTAGCAAAAAGAATGAATTTATTTTAAGATAATTTTTAACAAGTTTGTGTGCAAAACGGCCTTGAAATTGGCTTAGAGTTGGCCTCGAAAAGGCTTGAAAATGGTTTCGTCTCTTGTGTACGAACCCTGCCTACCGGTTGGCTTACCTGTTTGGCTTATTTTTGCAACATTACGTCAGACTAGTGTATATGTTGCAAAGGCATTCATGTTTCGTATTTTTTCCCTCGTGAGAAATGGTTTTGGTGCATTTACTCTTAACCTGTGTAAAATGTTGCAAAACTTATTTTACGCAGGATACTCGAACGTAGTGAGAAGGTATGTCTACTTAAGTCACCTATACACCAAGTGAACAGCAAGGCATGTCTGATTCTACCTAAGTTCCATTGAGAAGCAGTTCCATTCCAATTCATGAGTCAAATTTACTTCCAATCAAGTCATTGCATGTTTCAATGCAATTAATTCATTACCATTTTCTTTATGTACTTCTAATCAGTTAACATTCATTTTCTTATTATGACAAATCAGTTCTAATTTATTGACTTCCTGGTTGATCCAATATTAGTAACTGTCAATGCTGACTCTGGACATATTCGGACATATTCTGAGAAAATTTAGCTTATTGCCAAAAATTTAGACTATTTTGGTGTATTATATTGAGATTTCTGTGGAATTGGCCTGAATTGGATGTAAATTCACTTAAATTCAGAACGAGTCGAAGCAGGTCATAACGTGGCAGTTTTAAGCCAAATCAAAGTTTATCCAACCAAATCTAGCCAACACCCTTCCAATGAATGACTTGGGAGAGTCAACCTGAGTGAATTGATGGACAGTAAGTCAATTCCGACCAATTCATTTTATAATTTCGTCAACTGCGCAAGTCAAGTCCAAACCTAGTCAAGCAAAATTGAAGATTGATCAAACCAATTCCATCAGTTCATTACGTGGAGTTGGCCAATATGGAATTGAGTCAATTAATTCCAAATTGGGAACCTACTTAACGTCCATCACTGGCCCAGAGCATTATAAAAATTGATGTCACGGGCATCCTAGTTATCTTCGACGTTTTTATAAAACTGCAGTATGAAACTGCAAAAAAATCCGTTTAAAGGGCAGAACCATTCTCAACTTGGCGGACCTTTGTATTGTCCAGCATAGGCTAATTGTTTCAAAACTCGTTATGAATCCAAACGTAGAAATATGAGACCTATCTGCATGGACGGTTTAAAGGTCCTAGTGTTGTAGCAACTCGTTGTTGTCGGGTGTGTCATGGTGTCAAAACTGAATTCTGTTATCACATGGCCGGATGTGAAGTAGTTTCTTGAACAATTTTCTCCGAAGCGAGTTATCTAGTTGGAGTCTCCTAAATTGTGAAGACACACGGTGATACACGATCTTGTTCTGCTCCCACAGCGTTGCATTCCACGCCTCAGCTGTGGTGCCAATACCCAGCCCTCGGGGTATATTTTTCCTTTTCTTTTTTTCTTTTCTCTTCTCTTTTGCTTCTTCCTTCCCCATCAATGAGCCTGCCCACATCAACTGAGCATGCTCACATGGTTGCCTTGCTTTGAAGACGCTAGCTTGGCAATGGTCCCAGCCACATGGTTGTCGGTGCAGTGGTGGTGCTGGGAGTCCTGTTGGACGGGTTGGTCGTGTGTGGAGTTTGAGGGGCGACTTTGTTTTGGCTCTGGTGCAGCTGGCTGGCTGTCACTCTTTGCAGAAAGAAGACCAGTCCTGTCTGCAGCTCTATTGGATCAAGTTGTTGGCCAGAGTTCGGTGAATCTAGAAAGTCTTCCTTCTTCGGAACAAAAATGTGCAGCTGATAAAAGACACTGAGGCTTGGTGTCTCTCTCTCTCTCTCTCTAAATAGCTTGTCACTTGGTTTTAAAGTTGGGATCGTTTCCATAAGGTAAAATTACAAGTTTTGCTGTGGTTTGTTTGTTTGTTTGTGAATTGCTTTTTCGCTGTGCCTGGATTTGGTGTTATTTGATTTGGCTTTCATGTCGGCTTAAAGGCAGGTTGTCACCAACTGAGAATCTTAATTTACTGTGGCGCCATCTGGCAGCCGTACTATCGTTACCTTTACAGTTGCTCCCAAGTGCGCGTGGACCTACCAAATTTTCACTCACTGTTTGGGTCTTTGTGTATCTCTTTGCCTGCTGCAAGCAAACGATAGATGGCACTGGATTGTGCAGAACGTCATTCGGTGATAACCTGCCTTTAAGTACAGTAACGTTTATGTGTTGCTCGAACTGCAGTCGTTGCGAAAAAACAAAAACTTAAAATATAGCACACCGGTGGGTGGTTCTTATCATGCATCCTTTTGTCAAGTATACTGTTTTTATTTTTGGAATTACCTTATTTTCTCGATTATGCGCCGGGCATTGAAAGAACACCGGTTTTTGGACTAACCTGGTAGTAATTCACGCGAAAACATAAAGCGCCGCAATTCGAATAAGTGCAGGGTGCTCTTTAAAAACATGAAAAACTTAATGCATGCTGTTTCCTACATATCCAGGTTCATAACCAATCATGTTGGAGTAAAATGGCATGGAGGTGTCAAGCAACGAAGAAGTCACGTTTGATCAATTACTGTGCCAAACTTGGATAAAGCTGGTTTCGGTCTCCTACAAATGTGCATTTATCAGTTCTCAGACATAATGAGCGCTGCGTCTCTAATTAGCAGCAGATTTTACTCGTCACAATCAGGACCCAGGCGCTTGGTTTATGTATTTGTTTGGTCAGTGCAAAAAGAGTTAAAACATGTTACAGAATCAGTTTCGATCATTCGTCAGTGTAATTGACGAACGAATAGTTTTTTTGGTATTGCAACCCGTGTTTCGAATCTCGGTCTGACCGAATTGAATTCGTGTATTCGAAGGAAAACGCGAAATTCTGAATTACTGCATGCCACCCCACCATTTAGATGTCGAGATCGGCGATAACTTAACACCAATTTTCTGAAAAATTGTTTAAATTTTATAATTAATTTCAAGAAATACTGAATCGTTAAAAAATACTGAAATGCAGAATACCGTAAAAAAATTTAACCAAGTTCAATTGTTTTTTATATTTTTTATAGTTTTCGTTTACAAATTGGACCTGTATTTTTTTGTTGTGGTGGAGGAGGAAGGGTCAAATTGCTGTAGGGGCTGTAAATTTGCGATGGGGGCGTAAAATTACGGTTGAAGGTGCTTGTTTCAAATATATAGAATTTTGACGTTTCTGTGTAACCGGTTTTGCTGCAATCTGTCGAATTTATGACTTTACAGTAAATGTTGGGACGCATTTTTTTCGTAAATTTGGGGTCGGGGTGGGGACAAAAATAGGAAGAACGTTCGGGCCCTTTTAACTTGGCGTTTTTGCTTGGTATCTTTTGTTTATTCGTCTTGAACACTAAAGAACCCGGGCTGCTCGCTTTAACTTGTTTTTATTTATTTATTGTCGTGATACACTCCTCCCACCTTATGTAGGGCAGGGAACTCTGCTTTAACGTGTTAACTATACTATTTTTGTTGTTGCGTGTGCCTGTTGTGTTTACATTATATGACTTTCTCGAGCTTCCGCATTTTGTAAATGCGTGTTGTCAGATCGTTCGTTGCCTTGTAAACAATGAAAATACTGGAATGTGATGTTGATGCTGGCTGTCTGATGTTGTGGATCACTTTTCCTTCTTTCCCACAGCTGAACTTTCCATCTTGCACCTTTCTTTGTTAGAATTTGCAACGAGACGAGATCGGCAAGCTGGCGTTCAAGTGCAGCTGTTGTACGACTCATTTACATATTTATGAAAGAAGGTTCATCTGTCCACGTGACGGTGAAACAGAGAGACGGCTGGATGGCGAACAGATGGCGTTGTTTTTAGGTCTATCATGTCGTGTGGTTGCCACCATGCAGTCGTTATTTCTTGGTAATGGAAATCGACTATAAATTGTTTGGGGTTTCATGAAAAAGGGCAGCCTGGTGATTTAACGTTTTAGGCTAGTCGACCCTCAATAGTAACTCAGGTTTTGTTAATCTTCGCAGTAGAAAATTGAACTTTCTGATTCCGCAGCCCCTCTGGCTGGCCAGCAGTATGTTGCATAAGGGGATCATCTAGCCTATTGCTGCTTTTGTTGTTCCGCACTGTTGTCTTCCTCTCTAATTGCATTCAAGGAAAGTAAGTTTACACCTACAATCTCGTTGTAAGAGTAGCCTCAATTTGCCATCAACAAAGCGTTATTTTTTTTTGCTATCAATACAAGTCATTTTGTTTTGTAGTCATAAATTTATCTTAAAAGGACGTACCTCCTCACAATATTCGAGCATCCTGCGCGAAATGGCTTTTGTAACATTTCTGTAGGTTAGAGATATTGTGGCAAAACCGTTTCTCACGAGAGGGAAAATGGGAAAATGAATGCTTTTGCTACATTTACACACGTCTGAAGTAAATGTTGCAAAACTGAGTCATACAGGAAAGCCAACCGGGAGTAAGTTGATGAAAGAGGTACCATTTTAGTTGTGTTAAATTCATGCAAGAAACAAAGTTATTCGAACAAAGAAAAGGCTCAAAATGAAGAGATGACGAGAGATGCTATTGCGTTGCCTGTCAGACTTCTTCGGCAGGGAATTGAACCCTAGAGCTCTTGAGGACCAAGATGGATGTCGTTCTGCTCGGCCATAGTAACAGTTACAGTTCTGATATATGTTTACATTACCAGTGTGTCCCTCGCACACAAACCTTTATGTTAATCGTGTTATCATCAATGCTTTAGCTTCTGATGAAAGTAAACGTGCACTCTGTGTTGGAGCACAATTAGTCTACATTTTTCCAGGAGCACCGTAAAGGAAAAGTTTTAATACAATTCTACCTAGTGTTGGTCGCGACCCCCACACACTCAGTCGTTGAACGAATGACCCGTTTTACGTAAGTTATTAAAGATTCTTTGTAAGTTTTTAACTACTAAATATGTGTGAAAAACATTATTGGTGCTGCAGTTCGTCCAATCACACGGTAAGCCGCAAGCTGTAGCGCTTAAACTACCCGGATGCGACGAAGGTGGTATGCCTCCCAAGCCAAAGGCCAACTGAAGTAGCAGTTGCGTGTTTTGCCTGTCTGTTCTGCGTCAGTTATCGCCCATGCCGGTTGGTAAATGCCTCTTAGCATTGTTTTGGTAAAATAAGATTTTGGCGACGTTAAGTCAACTGGCCTAGACCAGGAAGCTAGTCTGCATCTTCTCTCCCATATGACCTTGTGATGAGAGGTGAAATACAAAGCGAGAGTTACAACATGGATATTCCCACTTTCTATGGCCGTGTATGCATTTATCATTTCCTGATATTACACATGAAAGCGTACATGGTGTAATGCAAAATGAAAGTAATTTGACTGATTTTACTTGAAGCTTTACCAGCTCTGTTTGGTACGATGCGTCATGTCCAGAGTATCATTTGCTAGTCCAGTCAAATTAGCCTAAAAATAGGCATTTGCAGGAACAAATTCCCATTAAGCTGAAAATTGGTACATAAACCATATACGTCATACTAACCAACATACTAAAAGTCCCCAACATTCCGACTTGAGCTTTCGCCGCCATCTTGGAAAAATGGCCAAAAGTCATTTGCGATTCAAAACTATCACGTAGCCCTACTGATTTTTCTTAGTCTAAAATCTACTGCATAAATTTGTGTGACCGTAACCCTGGAACCAACAGATAGGCTATTAATTTGTTTTCCTCTTGTGTTACTATTTCCGTATCACCCTTTAGTTACGGCTGCTATCATTTAAACTAACGTCTAGTATTACATGGAAAATCGGGATTAATGTCAAATTAATTACAATGCTAGGCTGCACGCGAAGGAATCTTGTCGGATCACACCCTCCAGGAACTTCGGTCGTCACGTCAGCAACCTACTTTTCAAAGGACAATAATTGCTTGCATTTGTTGATGAAAACCTTTGCAGATTAGTTGAAGGTGACACCGACTCTATAGAGTTTTAGCTTGGATGGATTTGGAAATTCGGAATTACCAAATCAAAAAAAGCGGCACTGCCTTAATAATGATACATATATGCGGGGATTTATTTCGGTTTGGCCCATAAAAGCGAACGGTTTAAAATCTTAGTCCAAACTGCTTTTCTTAAATAGGGACCCCTATTGTCGAATCCAAAATCAATTTTCAATCTGAAAGTAAAAAGTCATAATTTCATGGAAATTATGGGTAAAAACAAACGAACTTGTAAGCGTTCAACGAACCTTCACCGACGTCGGTTGTCATTTGTCAAACGGCGATGAACTTCGGAAAATTGGCAACTAATGTCTGTGTGAAAAATAGGGTTGGGTCGGTAACCGAAACCGTAACCGAATTTTCGGTTTTTACTGAAAACCGACACTGAAACCGATTCGAATTTTGTGTCGGTTTTTCGTACGGTGTTCGAAAATAAAAAAATAATTTGTTGTTTTACATTTTTAAAAATAATTATCATTTTCTACGTATAAATGACAGCAAAGCTCCTAGCTATTAAAACGAAAATAGTAGAGGAAAATGGTGCCACAGCTATACCTACGGTCTATGACGCTGCTGAAAGTGAAAGCAGGAGTAAGTTGAAGCTAGTAATACAACTGTTGCAAGAAAAAAAATTAGGAAAATCTGGTTGGGGTGGATGGTGGCAAAAACCGATACCGAAACCGAGGTTTTTTGGGCTTGAAAACCGAAACCGGAACCGAAATCAAAAAAAATGAAACCGACCCATCCCTACAGTGTAGTGAAAATCTGGGTAAAAGCTGTGCAGCGTTTTTCAATAATTCTTTTTGCAATTTTTAGTTAATGGTCATGGTGGCTGAGAGTGGCAGGGCCGAGCATAGTTCTTGTAAGGAGCTGATCTGGTCGGTGACTGGGCAGCGGAGTCCCCACCAGTTGGTGCCGGCTGGGTAATGTGAGAGATTATCAGCGTCCTTCAGAGGCGTGATGTATTCAGGACATCATCGCATCGTCCCCCCTCCCACGGTATTTGTATGTTTTCCACTAACTTAGCATTCCCGGGTGTGCCCCTCCTTTGCTAGATTTCTTTCTCCCAAACGCCTACTGAGGTTCAAAATTGAGCCAGTTCAGCTATACAAGCATTAGTTTGCTTCGGATAAAAGTATAAAGCTAAAAAAAAAATTGAAAGAATTTGACTGAATTGGCCGGGAACAGATTCAACGTTGGAATAATAAGATCGTTCGGCTTATTCGTTCAAGGCCCTGCTATAAAAATAAAGTTTTTTTTTTCTTTTGTTTAAAAGAGTTCCAACTGGTTTGGAAGTAGTCTTATGCAAGGTTTACGAGGTCTTGAATCCCCCATTGCCTTGTGCCAAACATCTTGAAGCCTTGAAGGGCTCTCGAGTCTCCCTCGCTCCTTCCCGTTCTTTGTCTGATCCCCCCTATTACGACTACTTAAGAGGATCTGTCTGAAGGAGAGACAGTTACCTACGCTCTCGCTTTGGTCATCTCTTGCAGCCGAGCTTCTGTATCGATTTTTATCCAGCTTTCCGTCTTCCAACTGTTGTTGCCCGAGATAGGTCAACGACCGTCTACTTCAGATCGCCACGTATTTCGCCGTTTCATCGAATAGAGGCTGAGGGATGGAGATTCCCATTTTATTTGGCTTCTTCGTTGAGTTTTTTTTTAGATGAACGAATGTGCCTTTACTCAGTACTTACTTTTCCCCCCCTTTCTGTAACCTAGAAAACATAATTCTATTTTCGGTTTAGCTGCATGTTGATTTGGCCTGCTACACTCATGCTGATACTCTTAGTTGGCACATGATAGGTAGATCGGGTATAACTGCCAGTTATGTTTGACGTTCGCAGAAAAGTAGGTGCTAGTTTAGCGTGATCAATATTTAATAATAGCGAAACAGTGACCACTTTTTTGCTTTATTTGGAGTATTTTGTGTCAATCCTCAGGGGACATATCGAGGGAAAACATGGTGGGGGAGGGGTGGAGCCTGAAGTTTATTGAAACCTTGCAGCGTGCGGCAGCTTCTGCAATATGGGTAAAGGCCACTTGAGAAATAGCTTGCGAGCGGCAGCTTCTGCAATACAGGTGAGGGCCACCTGAGAAATAACTTC
>JAHWFP010198698.1:0-90716 GCA_023313725.1 Lithobius niger | reverse complement strand
TCTGGCCCTTAAGGAAATGTTTGGCACTGACTTTCAACTGTGAAAGGTCTGTTATCTTGTTGGCCTTTTCTAAATGCTATCAACATCTTTGCTTCATGTGTGAACTCATACCTACTGACTAAGCTTCCTAGTATCTTAAATGGGCCAGAGTTATTGGCGAGGCAGAATCACGTGCTGTTCGGTGCTCGACTCGTTTGTCAGGTCTGTACTTTAAAGTTTTGGATGGGTGGCTTTGATTTAAATCGTCTTTCGTAACGATGAAATAAGAGGAAAAGGAATCCGTGAAGCGAGTATTGTAAACTTTCCAACTGTAGGAACTTCTGTTGAATTTTATTTAGGGCAATGAGAATTTCATTGATTTCCAGTTAAGAGGAAGGCAATTTTTTCCTCATTTTGGTTTATTTCTCAAGTCCTCTGGTTTTTAAGGGGAAATGCGACATATCAGAACTATTTTCGGCAAGTATCTTCCACTTAACATTTAAAACGCATTAAGGTTTGTAAAATAAAATATCAAATTACCATTTTCCTAAGTTAAATGTATAGGCCTAATTTTTTTTAATGTTTTGCATATACATGCAAAATGTACCAAAGTATCCGGTATCCGGATTGTAAAATTGTCTGAAGAAAAGCGTGTTTTTAGGTGAAAGTGTGCAGCAAATTACTTGATTTGTCGGATTTTGTCTGATGACGGTGATTTTGTCGGGTATCCTGGATATCACGATACGGTAGATTTTGCATGCACGGTTTTGTGCCAAGACTTTGGGAAATACAGCTGATTGTGTTGCAACGTCTTGCTCCTTGCTGTGTGTGATTTAGGCCTCATTTATGTAGGCGTAATGCAGTTAGCTAGAAGCTGGTTTGAAATTTTCAAGTTGGTGCTCATTTTGACTCAGTCGACTCCTAACGAAACTTTGGATGAAGAAACTGTTTGGAAAATCTTATTGAACGGTGGCATAGACGCTAGCCGATTGGCTTGGTTATGGATGTTGTAACCATGGCAACGACACATATACACCATTGCTGCGTGGTTCACAGCTCACTTGTAGCTTAGCTGCCGTGAATAGCCTACGAAGTTTTAAGTGTTAAAAACGGTCATATGGCCTCACCACGGTCAAAGGAGTTTTTTCCGGGGGGGGCGGCCGAGGCCCACCGGCTCCTAGGGCCCTTATTTTTTCTCAAACCACAACTGTTTACTGATTTACTCATGCGCATGTTGATGCTGTTTTGGTAGATAATTCCTTTTTTCCCCATTTTAATTGTTAGGTTAGTCATCTATCTAATCGTCAATAGCCGCTCTTTTTTAATAGTTCGATTCGATTTGATCGACAGACAATTTTTCATGGCGTCTCTTCAAAATGAATAACTTTCCTCTTGTTTATATACATTTAACAAAAAAAAATGTCGATTTCTTTTTTGTGTGTGGCCTGCATATCTTTCTAACCCAGATAATCCTGTAAACCTTTTTCTGCTTCCTGGTTTTTTTCTTCGATGCATGACAAAACTTACAAGTAGTTATTACTGGACTATTAGTTGAGCTAGGCTACTTAGCTAGTGCATTTTATTTTTATTGGGAAAAATATAGAAATGACGTGGTTTCCAAACCGTTACATTCATAGATAGTGTGCCGGCTGTCTTGGTAACTTGGTGCTTACAGCATGATTTTGTCGAACTGTCAGCCGTGCATGTTGTCATCATAGTCTTCAAGGTTGAGTACATCATGACGTCCACCGGTTTAAAGTACGTCATAGGCACCAGTTTTCGATTACCACGCAGTTTTTTATGTAAATTGACAGCACATTTTGATCTTCGTTTGACATGGTAATATTCTTGTGTGTAAGGCAGCGGAGACTTGAATGACAACTTTGCTGAGCTGATTAGCAATCATTGATGACGATGACGTATTTTTAAATGATTTTTTTCCGGGCATTCCATTCCACCACTCACTATTGTATAGGTCCTACTTTTTTCCTTATTGTGACCTTTTTTAGAACCTTGTTTTATGTATTTTTCACCATTTTGGTATATGTACTTTCTTTCGATATCTGTAGTTAACCGTATTTGAAGTAAACTTCCAGCTCCCCCCCCCCAAAAAAAAAAAAAGCCACATATTGGTGAACATTTTGAAAGACCGTTCTGAGAATCTGGATTGTCTAGTTAAGCCATGGCAGCACTTCAGGCTACCTTAAGATACAACAGTGGGTTTACAAAAAAAAGCACGTAATTTAGGCAGTCTACAACAAATATTGTCACACGACAATAAGCTACAAATTTTATTATTGTTTACGGCTGGTTTATCGAAACCTAAAAATCCCTAAATCCTCTTGCGGCCCCTGCACCACCATCATACGTACTCTTAAAGTAAACTTGTTACTACAGCTATGAAATCAATTATTCACTTGGCGCTATAATGAAACAAGCTTTTGGTTAACCGGTTTTGGCGAGAGCTTAAGTAAACCAATCGGTTTATTGCCTGAACAATATTGTTTATGGATTTTCTTGATTTGATGGTTAGTTAATTAATATCCGCCAAAATTTTCAATTGCTGTTTTTTTGTTTTAACTTCTGTGTACTTTGGTTGCTTTTAATTGGGACTGGAGTTAGTGGGTCACGCCCCTTCCAGTGCCCTATCACTATTGTGGTAAAATTATTATTATTATTATCAAACTTCAGCTACCCCCCCCCCCCCCCCATCTTTTCCCCTCAGTGACGAAAGGTATGGCTTGTTTTAGACAAAAAATAAAATAAAAAGAATCTGTTTTGGAGTTGTTACATAACCAACAGCCAATCAACATTGAAAAAATTCTAAACAGTGCGGCTGTGATTTATTAAGAACCGGTTTATTTGAATATAAAACCCTTGGAAAAATATGCTAATTCTGTATTTTCTTATAAACTTTTATTAGGAAGCCATACATTGCCTAAAGCAAAAATATAATGGTACAATAAAAATAAAGTGGTCATAAGTTTTTTTTTCGCAGGGGGGCCCCCCCCCCGTTCCAAAATATTAGCTTCCACTGAAATTGTTGGTGCATTTAGTTACTACAGCCAGTAACGAGCACTCTTCATAAATGGTAGGCTACTGCAGGTGTCTTACATAATGGTAATGGCTAGTGCATGTATGTCTGTACATCTGTAGGCTATGGGACTTGTTTCCGGTTGATGAAATACCTTTAGTCCCAAGGTCAAAGATTCTTTTAAAGGGAATTTTCAGTAATGAACACTTTGATGCTTTTATACAACCTTCAGAACCTTAAAATTGACTGTGTAGCTTATGCCACAGCATACTTATTAACACGTTTGTACATTTTGTCTGTCCATAGATGGTGCAGGAGCTTGGGTCGTTTTTACCTCTTTCCGTTTTAACGACCACCAATTAACTTTGAAAGTATTACTAGTTTGTAGCTTGGTACAAGCGGAACAAATTGTTGACATCACACGAAAAAAATAAAATTCGTGCATCACTTTTGCATCAACAGACGACTTTTAGAACGTGCCACCCGATAGAAGGACAATTAACTAAGTCCCAATGCGCATTGCGAACATAGTGACGGATCCATTGGAACCCCAAATAACATGCGCAAGCACAGGCTAGAGTAGTCGGCTGCCAAGCCGGACCAAAATCAAGTCCGCCTATGGTACATATGGGACTGTGAAAAAAAATTGTTAAAAAGTCGTCCGATTAATGCAAAAAGGGTAGCCTTGAGTGGTATAATTGTGGTTTACATGAAAAGAAGTAGAACTGCTAACGAGTGCTCCATATATAGTCACACAATTAATAAATGTATGGCTTGAAATCATGTACGGTACTGGTATTGGTCTTAACTCCTTTTGTATGCAGGAGTATGAAATAGTCATAACTTATCATCAATCGCCTATTAAATGTCCATGGGCTGTATAATTCGAAGCTTACTTTGTCCAGGGAGGGTGTTCAGGCCTAACTCCATTGTGGGAAATTTGGCATTTATGTGATCATTCACGTACATGATATGGGTTCGGTGTAGCATTAATGCAATACATTTATTATCATTTGTTCAGAAATTTAGTTTATTAGTTTACTAGTTTATTTTGCTTCCTTTATGTTAGGGATAGTGCGATATTGATATCGGTATCGGTATTTTTGCTATATCTGTATCGGACCAATATAAGGCTTCTGATACAGATATTTGTTGTGCCAAGAAACGCAACTGTCTTCCTTGCAAACTTGACACCAAACGCGGCTAAAGCAATAACCAATTGAGAAAAGCAAAGCCATTTGCTCAGTTCGGAATGAAAATGTAGCACGTGACAGTTCCAGTGCTCCAAGTTTTACAACAACCAACTAAAATCTAACTGAGAAGATGAATGTACTGAAGTCATAAGTAGGAATAAGTAGAAAAATGCTCATGGTGCTGCACAGAACTTTTTGGATAATCTCAACAGTTGGAACCCATGCTAAACCAGAACCAAAGTTGCATTTTTTGTATGTAATTTAAACTTTTAGTCGTGAGTTTATTATTATTATTAATATCGATATCGACATCGGTATCGTATCGGATCGGATTGGTTTACCCTTCATCGCTATCGTATCGGTAAAAAGTCATATCGGCCGATCCCTACTTTATGTATGAAGCTTTTGTTAATTTTGCTGCAGAAAAAACAAGATTTAAAGGGGATAAAACATTGATTTCCTTGATGTATGCAGCTTTTAGTCAATTTCTTGTAGAAAAATGACAATCTAAGATGTTATAACCTAGTTTAACAGCCTCCGCCCCAGGGGCTCTAATAGGTAAATCAAGATTTCTGACCTTAAAGCATTTTAGGGGCGTGTAGCCGTCGTTTTGCTGGGGTTGATAATAGGGGATTTACTATGAAAGTTCGTAACTGAAATTGCCTTTTAAGGCCAAAGAAGGCTAAGTCTAAGTAAAAGCCAAAAAAGGCTACTAAAATCAGGCGTGTGGACCTTTACCAAATTTGCATACTAACAAGGATTTAGCGACACTGTCTATCATGGTCAACGGATGGCACCACTTAGCAAAGCTGTCACTCCGTTATTGTATAGTAGTTTTGCGGAGCTTTGTGGAAGGCAAAGTTGGTGTGGCCTTTGCCTTTAACCTTAGGAGGCTTGCCAAAGGCTTTGGGCAAGCTCACGATCTTGTCGTTTTTAGTGGCGCGATCTCTAGATAAAACTCGTCGCCATCTTGGTGTATTGACATTTAATGCCAATTGTCAAAATTTTGAGCTTAAAAAGCTTCCAATTACTATTGTTCACAATGCGAACTAGACGTTGTGCACATTATTGTTAAAAGGACGTACCCTCTCCTTCTTTTTGCGTTACCTGTGCGTATACGGCTTTTGTAACATACGTTTGAGTGGATGTAGCAATTTAACAGTTTCGCAAGTGGGGAAAAAACTAGGAAAATAAAAACGTTTGCATCATTTACACATATTTGAACTAATGTTGGAACTAAGTCGTACAGGAAAGCAAACACGAAGAGGCACGTATCCTTAAAGGTACGTGCATCCATGTTGGTTTTCATGTATGACTTAGTTAGGGATAGACCGATATTAATATCGGTATCGGTATTTACAGATATTATCGGTATTTTTTGTGTATCGGTATCGGATCTGTATCGGTGTTTATTTACCGATATTTTAGCCGATACGACCAACTTCCGTGCACGCTAACTACTCCACCTAGCTTGTGAGAAACCTTTCCTGCATAGCATCGCTTGTATCCCATGACGTCATCTGCACAGCAGCTTAGTGAATTCAACGTGTGTGCATTGCCAGAATCAGGGCAGGGCTTCTTGGGATTAGGCCTATCTGCAGTGTACTCAGGGTTTTTTTTTTTTTACAGTCGAAGTTACACTTGCGGATCTGCCACCACTGAGAAAAAAAATTAGAAATTTAATTTTCTTGCACACCAGTTTCATAATGATGAAGTATGCGTTTGACTTTCTGACCCATTGACTTTTTTTTTAAATCGGTATCGGTATATCTGTATCGGTGTATCGGATCTGTATCGGATCGGCGTGTGAGGGGAAAATCGGTATCGGATCGGATCGGTATTTTTCTGTATCGGTCGATCCCTAGACTTAGTTTTGAAATGCTGCAAACGCTTTTATTTTCTTGTTTTTCTCCACGTACAAGACGGTTTTGCTGCATTCACTCGTAGTTTTGTAATTGTTGCGAAAGCCGTATACAGGGTGGTCCCCAAAAAAATGACGACCCAACATTTTTAAAGTTCAACTTTTCTAGTTAGCACCCCTCAGAAACAGGAGAGGACAGACATTTTCCCGTTGAATTAGATTTGATTTCTGTCCTTTCCTGGTTCTGAGGGGTGCTAACTAGAAAAGTTGGACTTAAAAAATGTTGGGTCTTCAGTTTTTTTTGTGGTCCACCCTGTACACGCAAGAGACACGCAAATACGTATAGGGTACACACATTTAACTTCTGTCTAACGTGAGCTCAAAAACCTTCGTTCATATTCCTCACACGCCTTTCTGTTTTTTTCTTCTTATGTCGACTGTGTTGTGAAGCATTGTAACATTTGCCAAGGTCGACTTATTAATAGCACTGTAATCTATGGATTATTATGCACATAAAGAGTCTTAATGTTTCCTCACTAGATCTGGAGCACTGCATAAGCCCCAACATGTGCAAGCAGGGAAAATGTAGGACCCAATATGAACCCATCCGCATAAGTGCGTAAAGGTCGGATTCAAGTTGGAAGTTTCTAGTGGTGCTAACCTTCTCCCATTCCTCCCAGTAATTCTTGTCTTCTTTTTTCTTTCCCACTACTACTACAATCGGGCGCTTGTAAATGCATTGACGTCCGTCTAGGAGAAAAGCTGCGGCTTTCGTTTCCCAGCTCCAGGGCTCTTGATTCAGCATCGTCAATGCAACAATGCACAAATGCTACTTAAAGGGTGTCGACTTTCCAGCACTCGCATGAACTGGCATTCAGCCAAGAGGCGAAGATGCCATCTCACTCCACGCTTCATGGTTGTGGAACGCTGTTGCACATGTAGTTGCGCGTACTTGGAGTTATCGTAGCACAAGGGATATTTTTGCAAGTGTTTATTAGGTTAAAACCTAAGTATACAGCATACTTTAAAAAAAGTTGTGACCAGTCGTTCCACAGTTGGCCGCATGCGGCTCATTTCATCGGCTCCTGAACACACAGAATATTATCATGGACACTCGGTCAAACCTAGACCCTCCTTTACACAGCTCCTGTTACCATCTATTGTCTCTCAGTGTTAGAACGTTAACCAGGGCTTGGCAATTCAGTGTCAGTCGGGAGTTGCACGTGTAGAGATTTGGGCAACATTGAGTCAAGGCTGTTCGTATTTTGAAAATATAATTAAAATTTAGATAGTATCTTTTGAAAGCTAGATATTTATCACATTTTTTTTACTCTGAAATTTTGTTTTGCTTGCGTATACCATTGTACTCAACAATCAATAATCAATTCAGCTTAATTTATCACATGATTGTAATTATCAATCGTTTAGGTAACTTGCATCCAACCATGAGCATCCTGTGCAACAGACCCCACATGTTCAAGGACATTTAACTCTTGTGTTGCACTTATCTCTTGATTAGGAGTGATGTTTTACAATGATCATAAAGCAGATTACAGATAGCACCTTTTGGGTGTTTGGTTTGATAACTTCTTACATAAGGCCTTCCGAGACTGTATTTTTACACATTCAGATCCTAGCATTAAAGGTTTTATTTTTTTTGTCTACAACTTCAGTAATGGGATTGAGATAACTTTTTAAGGTTTACATGTGTCTGGGTGCGTATGTTTGCTTGTTGAAGGTTATTATAGGTCAATTGGAATTAGATGGGCATATGAATCACCTTGCAACATAGGCAGTGCATTAATCTTAACAACTTTTAAATCGAAACAATATAGTTTTACTAGAGAACTGTAATTTAGGAAAGTGATATTCATTACTTCTGCAAGTAACGATAGTAATAACTTTTTTGGTAACGTAGTTCATGTACAAACTTTTAAAACCTACATTTACAGACCCGATAACTAATTTGCTCCTGGCATTAGGAGCATTTATGTTTGTGACTTCATAGCCTACCAACCCTTGGCATAAACAAATCGAAAGAAAATATGAAAAATAACATTGTTTATAATCTGCTTCAGATAACCAATGACGGCCAAATTCCAACAATAGGCATTTGCCTAAGAACCATCCTTAACATAATGTGCTAATTGCCAGTGCCCTATGCTGTACGTGCATAGATCTCGGCGTAACGAGGTAACACTAACAGTGTGTAGTGTCGAAGTCCTACTGAGGTTAGCTAGTAAGTTAGATTTGCTTTTATGGCAACTAACGAAAATTTGTAGACAATACATGACATCATGGGTAGATAGGTTGATACCCATGATGGCATGAATCTTAGGAGTTTTAACAGCTGTTCAAACAACTACCATTTCGTTTCACGGCATTTGCCTTTTTGTGTATAGGTGCTGTAAAAAATAAACCCCTTTGTGTTGGGCCGAGCGTTAGCTTGGGATTCCCTTTTTGTATGAGGATAAAAGTGCAGCAATAATAACGAGATTTTCTTACAGTAAAAACTGATTTTTTGCCTGAGAAACTTTGGTTAGAACTAGTGGTATTCATACTCACGGAAAAACGCACAGCCAACCGGACAAGTTTTAAAACTCAGATAAACTTGCAAATTTTCATTGGCCCTTAGCTGCCACCTTCATCAGGCTGAAGACACCGAGTCCTACTTCACCACATATTTACAGATTTACAAAGGATTCACGGCTCAACAAACGACTAACGGACACTTTTTGAATTTTTCTTGAGCGGTGAATCGTTTGTAAATCGTAAATATGTGGTGAGGTAGGACTCAGTGTCTTCAGCCTCATGAAGGTGGCAGCTATGGGCCAATGAAAATTTGAAAGTTTATCTGAGTTTTAAACTTGTGCGTTATTTGTGCGTTTTTCCGTGAGTATAAAATTTTCTTACTTAGATATTAACAGTGAGTGAGAGTGACGGCAAAAATATCGAAGACCAGGGCCATAGCCACGCCACAGCATTCACTGTGTGTCTAACATTCTGTAACGATAATTAGTTTAGGTGCGGTGGTCAGCTGCATATTCTGTACTCTGGTTACTGTTCTCTGAAAACGCTAGAACACTGGCAAGGTTGGTTTCCGCTGTGGGTAAAAAAAAAATTTTGGCTACTGCCCAGGCATCAACCAAACTACGTGGAGCCGTTTCGTTAAGATACTAGTCAGAATTGGCACTGTCTTGAAATTAAAGTAACTTATTGCAAACTAGTAAGCTAGTTGAGCGTAATTCAGTAAGCCATTCTAGTTGTAAGATTCTTTTTGTCGTTATGTTTAATCGAGTTTAACTTTTTCTTTGGTTGTTGAAAAAGTGTAGTAAACATTTCGTAGATTTTTTTTTTTGGTGGACACCAACATTAATTTGATGTGATTTGAATATTAACTGAGGATGAATCCTTTAAGCTAAGCCAAGCACAGTAGAAAACGCTTCAATACTGTGTTCGACTTGGTTTTAGGGGCATTTTGTACATGTACACTGTTGCTGATTCATCAATGTAGCTAGACGATTAGTATTCATTGTTTTTTTGTTTGCTTATTTCCAGGTGGGACTGATTACTCAGGCACTGCCACCACCATGTCTTGGGAATGTTTCTAAGATATGGCCAGTATGAGGTATTCAGAAATGCAACGGGATATCAGTACGGACAGCTTTGCTGCCTTGCCGGTGAAAGATGTAAGTATTTGTTTATTGTTTAAATAAACTTGATGTTTGAAAGAGCCAAGACAGATTAGTCCTTAATACTAAACAGTTGTGGTGCTAATAGTATAAAATTTAGGTATACACCCTCCCCTATAGACTTAATTCGCCTTCGTGTAGCAAGGTTTAAATCGAGCCAGGTCTTTATTGTTATGTGATTGGTGCGTTTTAAATATGGATAAGTAGGCAGTTTAATTATCGAACTGATCTGGGCATTTCAGCTGAAATTTTTCCTTCCCTTTGAAACATTGGGAATAATCTAATTGGGTTCCCTGCGCAAGCTATCAGAAACTGATGCACTCAGAAACTGATGCACAGGTGGTAGTAAAAAAAAAAGTATGGACCTCTTTTCACCCGCAGAAATAAAACCTCTTCTAATAATATATTACATGTTACCATACTGTAGCACGCTAAAAGTTTCTCTGGAATTTTCTGTGAAATGTTAACATCAGCTACTGGTATTTCAAATTATCAGCGGCAATAAAACAACAGAGCCAAACGTGCCTTGAAGCCTTACAATTTTTGCTTTTATGTGTTGCTTTAAATAGGGTTCGTATGCTGACTGGGAAAGCTAAAAGTGGTTGGAATATAATTATACCTCTGTCAAAGCCTTGAAAAGTACGAAATTCTGACATTTTTAACTTAAACTACGACAACAAAACACATTACCACCTTCGAAGAACATAGTAAAGGTCCTATACTTGAATTTTCGGTGATTCGCCGTTTGTCTTCATCAGAAGACTTGCAAGAAAAAATGAAAAAGTCGCATGACGGCATCAATTTGTCCATCATGCTTTAATTCACGCTAGTCTGTTGTACCACAGATCTTTACTTCGCAGGATATCTGGATTTTTTACTGTCTATATAGTTCAGCACCAAATCATTCGGAAATTGTAGAAACAGTAGAATTTAAGCAAGATTTGTCCGCAACATCTTTCTCCTGTCCACGACATGTAGTTGTACAGATTCTTTGTGGGGTTTTTCCATTATGTGTGTAATATATTTGTTGTTCTGAGGACAGTGTCTTCAATTCTGCAGTTGGAACTATACTACCCTCCATTTTTTTTTTTTTTTTTACTTCTGTTTGGGTTGACTTTAAAGGACACTTCTAAGACGTCTTTAGTTGTTCCTGAAGACGTGGTTTACTGCACCAGTTTTGTCCTGATCACAGCTGCAGCGTATCATTCAGCTTCCAGTAACAAACAACACTGTGGTTTAGTTAATATAAACTGTTAAAATAAATTGTTGGTAACACTACATTAATAAATACAGTTCAGATAGGCTGGAAAAATTGATCCTGAACAGCAGTGTTGCAACAATATTAACAATCTGGCAGTACGGTTTCCCCCCCCGCTGGCGCCAGTTGGCACATGTATATTTAAAAACCCCACCATTCTCCATTTTCGATCGTTTGGCTCTGATGCCACACCCGTCATTGATTTTAGCTTCGAGCTTCATGCCGGTTTGGTGAGCTGAAACACCTGCTGGCAATTTCATTAATTTAATATTTCTGCGTGATGAAATTAATTTTTTTTACCACCTGGAATCACAGCTGCGTCATCGTTTTAGTGATTGTTTCAAACAAAATTGTCTTTGGGAAAGTTTGGCCCATCGAGCTGAAGGTTAGCCATTTCTTAGTGCGTTACTTGTCCGAGTACAGCGTTGTACTAGCTGTAGATTCGTTCATTATAACAATTTGTAGGCGTGACAAACCATGCGCCTTTCACAACGTTTGATCATTTCAAAGCATTTCAAAATCCCTGGTGTGTTAACTGTCACGGAATTCAATCCAGCATCCCGTTGGTTTGAAGCCGACATCTTGACCTACTTGACTGTTCTTGCTTAGTGAATTCAGTTCGCCAGTGACCCCTCATAAAAGTTGTGTTGCTCATTGAGTTATTTTTACCCAAATATTTTTGTTGCGCTGCTGTGAAGCTTCAGATAGCTTGTGTATAATTCTTTTAAAAGTTGTTAAAATCTAAATGATCTTCAGGGAACATACAAAAAGATGAATCAAAAGTTGTGGAGAGCAGGTCGTTGACGTGTTGGAGCCTGCATTATCAGTCTCTGGAAGTTTTGTTGGGGATAAGGACCTCGCAACACTTATTAGTCCTTCAGGATTAGTCCATACAGTAAAATAAGTAGCTGGCCATTCGAGGCCGTAGTCACTGTGTATTGAAATGGAAACAGCCATTTACAATACGTATTACTAGCTGAACGTTGTTGGTTGCCACTTCAACTTTTTAAGTGGGCAATGAATTGTGTGATGATGCTCTAATATGCATAAAAATGGGGCCAACATTGATAGTATGCGAACAAGCCAATGCAAAAGTCTCTTCTGGGAACCCCCGCAACAAAGTCCAAGGCCGCCTCGTAGGGCATCATAAGAGTGCGATTTGGCCACACAGCATTGTTGTCTATCTCGCGCATCTTCCTGTAGGACTCATTTTTATTACCCAAACTGCCTTTTCGCTTATGACAAGCTTTGTTCGTCATACAGGTTCAAGTTCAACCGCGTTTCAAAGCACCAACAATTTCTAGGTCACAACAAAATGATCAGTTCATGAAGAATATCAAATGTATGAAAACAATATGTGAAAACACCGGCTACTGTGTTTCTTCTTTGTCGTGTAGTGTTTGTGTTTTTTTCTTGAAATATTAAATTATAACGGTGAAAGTAACAAAAATTACAGATTATGCAGTGATTCATTTTAACAAAGCAGAGTACATAGTATTTTTTTAAACTTATTGGGTGCTGCGTCATTGCAATTACAATCCAAGCAACACAAGTAGCTACATCAGTGACCCCGTCAGTACACTGAGTAGCCCAACTCGGTTTTTTTTTCCAAACACCTGTATAGTTAACCTAATTCAGGGCTCGAAATGAGTGGTATCGCATCGCAGTTTCCACCACAATTTTTGACATTAGCGATACAAAATTGAAATTTGTGTAGCAGTTTAGCGACGCAATATCATGGCGAAAGAACTTTGTAACTACGTTAAAAAATCCTTTTGCAGTAGGCCTAGCCCATTTACAATAGAACATTCATTGTGTTCCGTAAAATTCTTAATTCCAATCCCTACAGAAGTTACGTTATTTTTATACCACATGCAAAGAATGAAATTGAACGATACACAATCGTAACATACAGCATCAGAATATTAGGTATTAAAAAAAATGATGCAATTTATACGTCACACAATCACCTTCTCTTGTTCTAGCTGAGCCATCAATTAAAACGAAAACGCCCTTTTGCCTGCCAAGAAAAATAACTGCTAACCATTATTTTCCGATTGCTACGCAAATTTTTATTTTGCATCGCTATTATGTTACACACTTTTTTCTGGACATTTCGAGCCCTGTAATTCCTGTAATGTAGAAAAACAAAATATAAAAAATTCTGGTAATAATTTATTTTGTACTAATACTAGGCGTATAACGAAATGAGTTATATATTCCAGCATTGTGTAATAATTATTTCTTTTATTATTGTGCTTCTACCCACACTTCAGTTAAGCCTGGTGTTTTATCCTACTGGTCACAGCTATTGGTGTATCTTAATGTTTATTTAGTGAACCTTAGTTATATTTGTTGTGTTCTTTTGGTTTTTCAGTGTTATGACGATGTGTTGGATGCACCCCGGTGGACTGGGAATGGCACGCACACCCTCCCTCGCATCAGCAGTAAGAGTTATGACCCAACTGTGTTTGATGCTCTCCGGGTTGCTCCAGAAGATTACGCCGTAAGTCTTATTTTTTGTCTAACAGTCTACGATTTTATGGGGAGCTTAATCCTCAATAACATGTTACGTCACTGCAAGATGGTCTCCAAGTTCCTTTCTTTTGTGTTATTGTTTCTTTCGCTTTTGTGTTGCGGAGATGTCGTCATTGTTCATTTAGTATTTTATTTTGTTTTTTGTAGAAGCTTTACAAGTGTGGTAATTCAATAGTAATAAAGACTTTTAAAAAATGTTGATTGAACAACCCGTAATTATTTCAGGAGAAAGAAAATTTGGTTTGTTTCTGGTTGGTTTGGCTAGAATATATTACAGGCTTCCCCGGAAACAGTGCTTGTCTCCCCCTACTCCTAAAGAACAAAAACAGTTGCTAACGTTTGCAGAAGCAATTTTGATCACGAACAATGACGTAAGAGAATGTTTATTATGCAACTGCCACCAAATACTTTACAATTTTGCTATGCAAACGCAGTTTTGATCGTGAACAATAACACAAAAGTTCTTTGTGCAATTATCACCTAACATCTTTTTTTCTCATGCAACTTGCTGTCTGAAAGGTTGAAAATTTTATGTCCCAGAAGTTTTTTAAAGATTATGACGAAGTTTAAGTTAGGGCAGAATTCTCCACTCGAACCGATAATATGTAAAAACACACAGCAAACAGTTTGTTACAACTACTTTTAACTGCTGACATGCACGTCTTAAAGGATGCACACACATTAAGATTTGCATTCCATTATTGTTCTGCATAATACTTTTGAAACCTTATAGAATGCACGCTGCCTCCCACCCCCGTTTTTTTCAAATGGATTTTCAAACCTGCCACATCAAACCTGCCTGAACAAATCTACTTACCATCTCTGGAGTTCAGAAAAAGCAGCCATGCTAGATCTATACTCTATCCCAATCGAATCCCCAATATTACAGCCATAAGAACAGCTTCTGCGATCAATCAAAACACATCAACAAATGCAGTGATGAAGGTTAAAATATTTTAAATAAGTTGAACTCAAGTGTCTGCAGCTTATGTAGACCATTCTGAGTCTGCAAACTTAGCGCACGATTCTTAGCAAACTGAGCTGTGTACAAACACACGTGAGGATTTGAAAATGTCACACCGCTTACTGTGGAAATTCATCTTACGTTGAAGAAATCACTGAAAACACGCTTATTTTCACAAAGTCAAGATATCACACTAAATATCTTCACAAATTTTCGACGATCTGCGTCCCTGGAGATGAAAATTCAGGGACCGTCAAACCCTGGAATTAGCTATCTAATGCGGGGTGAACTCAATGTGTTGCTGAGACGAAAATGGGAGACCAACCCTACAATTACCGGAAGCCACGCTCACGCTTCAAATTTCCTAGCAGATGAACGGTTGGTGCACGATGTTTTGAGTTCAAGTTGACTGGCCTGAAGAAGACGATCGCCTGTGAATTTCCATCTCCAGGGACGCAGATCGTCGAAAATTTGCGAAGATATGTAGTGCGATATCTTGACTTTGTGAAAATAAGCCTGTTTTCAGTAATTTCTTCAACGTAAGGATTCGAATTATAATGACGTGAAATTAAACTTCTGACGTTAAGGCAACATTATTGCAAGACTTGTCTGGTGTATGATGAGGCGAAAGAAAACAGAATAAGGAGGCCTTGGGCACAATCTCACAATAATTCCAGAATAATTTCGGCATGGGAAACCATTGTGTAGGACTAGAGGACTGAAAGTTCATTGCTGTATGTGCGGTAATGTCCCCATCTTCACCAGACCCATCAGGCGAAGGGAACGAACGGCTGCTGAGCACATGGCTGAAAATAGTATGAATGAAAGAATGGCGGCCTGAAAGTTGGCAGCAGAGAGAAGCAAAACAGCCAAACGTATGTTTCTTAGTGGCACATGAACAAGACAGCGATGCAGTTGGAAAATAGCACTAATTTATGCTATATGCCCAAAGTGCATCCTTCTGTTGCCGTCTTAAGGGACAGCAAATCTAGTTGGTGTTAGTGTAGACAGCAAAACTCAAACAGTGCAGCTAAGTCTGCCTTCAAATACGCCTTTCGTGAATGTTGACAATGGACAAATGGCTTGTAGGCTCCTAAATGAAAGCACTTAACAGCGGTTACGTGCATAAGGCTTCTAATCACTGTCCCACAGGTTGCATTCCCCGGTGATGATGTCAATTTGAAGTGATTCTCTAACATTCCAGAAAGAAAATCTTACGAATTCACCAGCATGGTTTTCATTGCAAAGTAGTTGTGGTTCACCTTTTCATAATACCAGGCCATCCACTTGTCCTGCTTTTCCTACTTTTTTGGTGAATGTCGTACTTTGTCCTACTTTTTAGTCTTCGACTATTGCAACGACTTTGTCCGTCCGTCCGTCCATCCGTCCGTCGCTTTTTTCAACTTCGCAACGGTACCAGATATTGACGACCATTGTTTACAACATTAGATTCAGTGTGAGAAGTTAGTTAAATAACATAGCAAATTAAAACAAAGTTACTTCCTTATAGCTAATAGAATTCTTCGACGTAACTAAATTACATAATAACATTTGATCGTCGAATTAAAATCCTAAGGTAACACTCAATAAAAACAAATGGATTTTAGCTTCTTTTAATATAGTCTCGTCGCATTGTTGCATGAATGAATAGGCTTAGCATGGAACCAAATTCTCTCTTAGGTCTATATCTGCTACGTACGAGGATCCGTGTGTTTCTTTTCTGTCCAGCAATTTAGCGAAACAAGAGTATGGTTCGCGATTAACGTCAAACTGCGGGTAGATAAAAGGGGTAGGATTAGTGAGTATTGTGTAATACTGACGTTGACTTTACACCATACTCGTGTTTAGCTAAATTGCTCAATGCAAAAGAAACGCACGGATTGCTACTCGCGAATAATTCACCAGGAATGGTGCATCGATCACTATGTTTTAAGTTTTGTTTTCAACTAGATTATTAAACAAATGCCAATAAAAATTATATGTACGTTTTCCCGATTACAATTTAAAAAATAAAGCATTATCAAAAAACAGTAACGCCAACATTTTATGCCAGGGTGTGTTGGAAGTTCCTGGACAAAACAATCGAGCAAAACTGACGTACGTGTGAAAACGTCAACATAGCGTCGCTCGTGGATGTGGGGTCATTTTTGTGACTAAAAAGTGTCTTTTATCATTTGAACAACGAAATCGAAACCGATACAGAGGCTTCCTTTGTAAGAAAAACCGAAACCGAACCAATTCGTAAAAAATGAAACCGACACAGCACTACTGTTAAAGTACGAGAGCACAAATCCAGTTCGACTGCATCTTGGTGTTAAGAGAGCTCAAGTTTCAGACCAGCCAAGCAGGGAGCGAATAGTGGGCGAAGTCTTGACTGTTTTCAATTGGTGTTCTATAAAAATATGAGCCATAGCATTACTGTTAGAGTTTGCTAACTTGATAACCCACACGTTTTACGATGACGCACACTTCCGGTGTTGGTTAACGGGATTTAACCAACGGAAATTTAGCATGGCGTTGAGTTAGCGTGACGTCACAGCCGTGGTATAAGTACTGTTTTCCTTGCACTTTACTTAAAACTGACTTGACTTCACTATTCAACTGAAAAACCTATACCCATAGTTTAACCAAATGTAGTAAAAAAAATGGAGTTAAACTTCTTTGGAAAGAATGGTGTCACCGGAAATCTAATTCCAAGCTGTTTAAATTGCCGTAAACTGGAAGTTTGTAGCTTTTGCGGTTCAAAAGTGATGAAAAATTAAACTTAGGCGCACCATTTTGCACTCCACGAGCTGCATCAAGAGTGCAAAGTGCGATTTTGCAATGCAGTTTGCCCTTTGCATCTGAATATTTCGACCCTGTAACTTTATTTTTCTTTCGTTTTAAGCTGTGGCTATTATGCTTGCTTTTTCTTTCTAATCAGTTTAAATAGAAGTTGTGCACCTTCTGTGTTTTCTTGATCTTGGAAAAACAAACAGGCCTGTTGATTTTAGTTTTTATTACCGTTACCATTGAACTGTTTGTTACCTTCATCAGTGTTCCCCACGAACAAAATTACTGCAGGTTTGCATCTATTTAAGGGGCTCTTTTACTAAATGTAATTGACGGGTTTGTTCTTGGTTTACATGTAACCTTGGCTCCATGGTCACTTGTCGTCATGGTTTAAATTGGAGCATGAATTATTGATCACTTGGGCCACGTCATGCAGCGACATTGAAGTTTATTGACTGAGCTCGAAAGCAGTCTCTCGTTAGAGTTTCCTTGGAAGATCTAGGGAGTCCCATGGTGCCTGCCATAATTTAATAAGTTAAGCACGATTTGCTTCAATTGTAGCATATTTAAAGGTTGTCGAATTTAGGAAGTTGTTCGTTCGTTCTTGCATAGTCTGCTCCGAGACCGTCGTTGTATTGGATGATTGCATGATTACGTGATGAGACGAATAGGATGTCAGGAGCAGTCATTAGTTTAATTGACGTCATTTGAAATTGAGGCTTTTGTGAAGGGTGGTCAAGCTAGAGAAAGAATACTGACAAGGAAAATGCACCAAATTGGGGCTGTCCAAGTTTGCTGTCTGTGGTCAGCCATTGATTTATATCTGCGCTATGTTTTTTTTTTTTTTATTCAGTCACAATTTTTTTTTTAAAGAGTGATATTTATAGCCGTCGGAAAAATAAAGCATTATAGTTTAGCAACCCCTTGGTGTCGCTCCTTAGTACTGATGTTTCAGTTTACTACACCAAATACAAATACATAATTATTCAATGAATATACCATAAACAACTATTAAATACCCATGGACTGTTAAAATTAATTTGATAAAAAAAAAGGGGATGGGCCGTAACAAACTTGTATTTCCAATCTTACTTCTGTCCAGGGAGGGTATTTAGGCATAACTCCATCGTGGATAATTCGATGTTTATGCAATCAATCCTCTACGTGCGTGATCTGGGTTCGGTCTACCATTAACACAATCAATGCCGTTATTCTTATTTGTTCAGGAATTTAGTTTACTTTAAAAATGTCGAGATTCATACTCTGGAACGTAACAGATGACATTACTTACGCACGGAGGAAAATACGCAATATTCCAGACAGGCAAGAACGATTGAACAATTCTTGGCGATTTGACTATCGAAAATTCGCCAATAATTGTTACATCGTTCTTGCCTGTCTGGAATATTGAGTATTTTCCTCCGTGCGTAAGTAATGTAGTTTACTAGTTTATTTAGTTTGCTTTATGTATGAAGCTTTTAGTTAATCTTGGTACAGAAAAACATGAATTAAGGGTATGAAACATTGATTCCTTGAGTGTATGAAGCTTATAATCAAATTCTAGCAGAACATTAATGGTGTAAATGCTTTATGGTCAGAAATCATGAAATTACTTAATTACAGCATCTGCCCTCCCACCCTTTGAGCGGATGGGCGGTAGCTTTACGGTAACCACTGCACAAAATTGTACAAAATTTGTTGGTTAGCTACCTGCAGTGGGCTGCACAACGCCATCTCGGTGGCCTGGGAAAGGTTATGTATTTTATGGTGCATCGCTGCCTTATCTGTCTTCTGGGGGTACTCTCTTCAGTTATTCTCTAGAAATTTTTATTTATCACTAGTTTAAGCCTGTGCTATGCACTGCGGGTTGAAGTGAAGAGATACGTTGTTTTGGTGTGTCCCTTCCCCAGCCTCCTCACCTAATCTGTTAATTTAATACTTTTAACCTATTCAAGGCCAGTTGTCAATTATTGTGCATCACACGTTATCCCGGGACATCCAGGACTTCCATTGTAGCTTCTTTTCCCCAATTACGTGCTAACACTCACTGTGCTTGTTACTGTCATTATAGTTTTCTAGTGAGAACCACAAAAGCAATCCCTGCTAAAATTTGTTTGCTAGTTTTTCTTCTCTTCATAGTTTGTGTTTGATTCGTTTTATTTGAGGTAACAATGTGCCAGTTGTGCTTTTGATTTTTAAATAATTCAACTTGGGTCACGAAGCCCGAATTTAATAACTAAGTCATTTAATCATGTCAACCACCCAATTTTGAGGCCTGAGAAATTAGAGATTTAACATCATTTTGTTATAAACTGTAAGATTTAAGCGGAAGCTGGGATTGTTTCATTTTGGTTCTCAACAACGAATCCACTTTCGCTGGCTGACAATGTTACTTTCCGTGTAGCCAACCATCGTATTACTTTCAGAAATCACAAAACGTACGCTCAAATTCAAAACAGGAGATACATTATCATATTTCGCAAATTTTTGACAGGCAAATTGAGGAAAGATGTTAGAATTTCAGTCCCTACCTTCAGGCTTCTCAGAAATTATGCTTCTTAACTGTTTAAATCTTTCATCGTGCTCGTGCTCACGACGAATTTGCGTAAGAATCACTGGGCAAGATGTGCTCTCGGTCTCTCCGTGCCATTTTCTCATAGGACGTGCGCCAAACTCATGACCAATCGGATACTAGATTCCAGGGTTGGATGAGCCTTGGAGATTCATCCAGGGTTTTCCTGAAGTTAATTCGTGTTGGATTGCAAGTGACTCCAGGCTTCTTAAATGCCTATCTCTCCTGGAATTTGTGGCTAAAAGTGTAGTTGTGCTCTCCCATGCTATTTTGTGGTTCGTGCAGTGAGATGCGATGCTGTTAGCTTGTACAAGATTTTTGTATCTGACGTATGCTGCCCTACACGCGTGTGTACACCCTTTTCACCGATATATGCCGTATCACACCCACTGCATGACACATAAACACCCTTCTGCTGTGTTTTGGACTTATCTTAACTCATCTTCCATCACCTTTTTCTCGTTTGACCCCACAGTCGTCTCTACTTTATGCACAGTAATGGTGCGCTGGAATTCTTGACATTGCACATTTACCTGCCTCCTGCGCCTAAATTGTAGCTATCGCTGTTAGTCCTTATAGTATTAATGATGTAGACCCTATTTAGAATTTTCTTTTGCTGAGCACAAATTTTGTGGCACAATTTACTCTCTAGAGCCGTAAAATTCCCAAATAAAAAAAAATACTAAATGCTGTGGGAAAGAAAAATTATGCAACATTTTGTTTCTGAATTCATTCATTTTTTAAATTCCTCAAAAGAAGATTAAAGGGAAATATTTGTTTATTTTTTTCCCTTGACATGAGCACATAAAAAATAGTGCAAAGGAACAACATTTGTAAAATATCTTGGATTGTTTATCGAGTGGCGCTTCCCATCATGGACAATCAGCAAAGAAATCCCTCATACCCTGAGCCTAAACACATACCAAAATGTCTACCTAAAAAAATGTTTGTTTTATAAAATTGCTGTGGGTTACAATATGAAGTGTATTATAAAACTCTGTTGGTGTCAATGTATTCAGATGCTTCTGATTTTTTGTATTGCACGCTTTTCGTTTCTGTTGAATTGAACCCTTTAAACTTTTATGTTTAATTATTTTTCATTTTGTATTTCAGAGTCAGCTGGCGTTAATTGACATACCGATCTTCAAGGCAATACGGCCCGAAGAGTTCACAAGTTGTGCGTGGAACACCAAAGACAAGCTCACACTCGCTCCCAACATTGTAGCCTTTACCCGTAGATTTAACCAAGTAAGCATTTGAATAACAAATTGTTTGTGGAGCTCCTTCTCTTGGGTTATTTCTACGAGCCAGTTGTGATTTACTGCAATACTAATAGACCTTTTCAAACAAGCCTAAACTTGAAGAACAATTAAAAATCCTATGAAAAAATTTTGAAAGTGGTCTCATCCCACGGGCGTCGATCTGGAGGGAGGGTTTTGACGGTTTTTCGGCATCCCTTACCCCACGGGACTCGAACCATTGAACATCGACGATCTGGAAGAGGGTGGGAGGGAGAATGCATTTTTTGACAATCTGGAGGAGAACCCCTCCCCCCATCAATCTGGAGGAAGAGGGGTTCCCGCACCCCGCGGGACTCAAACCTTTGATCATCGTCGATCTGGATGAGGGTGGGAGATGGACGAGAGGTAAATGTAAATTCGCGAATCTGTGATACTCTACTTTAATTACGTCAGGGTGGCCCGAGCTTGGAGCACCTCGGATTTGGGACGCATAAACACGCTGCCTTATCGTTATCTATCATAAATGCAATACTTACATAGAAGATTATTGTCCTCTTCTGCTACTATATTGGCCCCCAGATAGTCAAGTAGCCGCTTACTGTAGTGCTCAAGAGACCTCATGGTTATAAGTTGAGTTCTAGAGAGACCGTGCGAGTGTGCGGTGTGTTTGTCCAAGGCTGGCTGGAAAAAGACTGCCTCTAACTTCTCACTTCTTGATGGATGGATGCACTGATCAGTATCTTTATACTGAAAAAAAAAAAAGGCAATTTATAATTAACTAGAAGTGCTTTTTTTTTTCTTTTCCGAAATTGAAGATTGCAACGGGCGTCAACTATGACGCTCGTTGCTATGATGACTAACCAGATAAACTCTGTATCGTCACCCCCAAAATAATCTTCAGTTAAGGAAAATAATTAGTGCCGGACAGTCAACCTCCAATCTTTGACATGTCTGTAAAAACAATATAAAAAATAATAATTACTACATCGTGTTTAACATACGGTACTTTGTTTAATACAGCCAATAGCATGTCATAGAAATTGCACTCCCCCATGAGTAAAACAATGCATTTTTTGAAGTAAAGGGTTAACCATAACAAACTAACAAAAAGAATTATATTACCTCTGTTTAGTGTAACACTCCTACAGTCATCGATCTTCTTTCTTCATTCGTCCTTCGTTTCATCAGTGGCGCCAATCAACCAGCTGCCAATCAACCATGAAGAGGGGGATGATGACACTTCCGGTTCCGTCAATGTAGGGGACGGTTTTTTTTAAATAGAAAAATGTACGGAATTTATTCTAGACTAAATAACACACTGAGAATATAATGTGTACATCACTACACCTACTTGCAAAGAGTACCTTTTTTCTTTTCATACGCATCTTCACAAAATTTTACAAAATGCTCCACGGCGTCGGTTCCATAGTAGTAAGAGAATGAGACTATTTCTTCTTCTGAACCGATAACGACGTACCCATAACTGTGGTACGAGCTTGCTGATGTTGACGCTTTTTGAAGACGATGGACCTTGTGTCGGTACTAACATCCATTCAAAGTCCCGCATAAACTACCCACTTCTTTGGGTTCTGACGCTCAAAACGTTTAAACGACAACGTGTTTTTTCCGGGCTCGAGAACGGTCATGGCTTGCGTCAAATTGATGGCCAAACATTCTCTTCTGTGTGTTGTTAAAAGGTACTCTATGGTAAAGAGGGGGAAACTGTTCAAACAGTAGTACCTGAGCCGCAGTACTTTGAAAATCTACCGATATCCAGGATAGCGCAATAGTGGTAGTTTGGTTCCTCCTTTCCATTAGCAAATTTCTCTATAGACTTGTGAATCTCTTCTAACTTTCATCCACGAACATCGGCACCCTCGATGAAATACAGAGTGAGGCCTAGTAAGAGCAGAATGCAAATTCCTGTTTCTTGTCAAATTCTACTGAAAGACAAAGTTGGGCCTTGCAGATGTTGAGACTCTTTATGCAGTAGATCAGACATGGCGCTTCTAGCGGAGCTCATGAGGCCAAAAGGGTCTTTAAGTAAGGTGTTACCTCCTTCGCTAAAATGCTACGTATACGCCAAAGTATTTTTCCTTACAAGCCTGAACAACGAAGGGAGGTTCGAATCTTTCTCCAATGATAATTGACAGATTGTAGCAAAATTCCTGACACAGTCGCGTGAAATGTTCGGCGTACAAGTGCTCGGACAGCGCCTCCTTGTTAGGAAACGCATCTTCACAAAAGGGGCAGGTAAACACAGTCTTGGTGGAAGCCATTTTCCCCTTCTTTTTTAATACCCTAAAAAAAAAGCATAAAATTGTGTATAACATTGTTCTCAGGGATGACACACCATTACACTTGGACTGTCGAAGCAGTATTGCATGGCTTTAGTTAACATCGAAACATATCACAGTTTTCCAAATGTGGATGAAACCAACAACCTCTTCAACTATTCCACGGATAGTGGCGCAACGTGGAAATCCCATTACTGTGTCAACGGAATCGTACGAAATTTCAGATTTGAGCACCTTCATTAAAGACAACCTGCTGCTTGATGACCAAGATGACATTGTCGAATTGCGACCAAATATAAATACGCTATGCTACATCCTAAAAATAAAGAAACCTAATTTTGCTGTGTTCTTTCAAGTTGAACGTACATTGAAAGATTTGTTGGTTCGAGGATAAGGTATATAACTACAATCTACAAGCTCATGAAGGTGTCAACAATGTAGACAATTTAAAACTCTGATTTACTCTGATTTATTCTGACATCATCAGTGGATCGTACGTAAATGACCAAACTGTTCCGACACTACAGCTTTCTAGTCATCGGCAGAAAATTTCTACTGCTTGTAAATTTAATTGCATTCAGTTCCTGGGTGCTCTTTAATGACTTAACAACTAGAAACCTAAATTTTGGGGGGGTTAAAATTGGTTTCTATCGTCTTACGAAAATTTATACTACCTGTAAATACCCACCCTACCTCCCCTCTTGAGCCACCATCATGGTTGGGGCCGCCAGGGACGAGCTCCCTGCTTTTATAGGAGGGCTGCGCATTTAGGTTTTTCCCCAATGTCTCTTCCAGCTATAAGAACGGACAAACCCTACACAATTTAGTGTACTTACCAGTAACGAGACACGTAATTGGCGACATGAGAATCTGGTTAACCGACTTCAGACAACCGTCTCCTCAATTTGGCGTGGAAACTGTTAAGGTTCGATGCTACCAAAAATCGATGTAGAGAAAAACGATCATGATTGTATTTCATAAATACCGACCGACCGAGTGAACAGCCGGCGAAAAGACCAAAGACTGACGAACTCACACCGGCCAATCGAACTTTCATAAACTTCTCTGTATAGAACAGATATAAAAAGAAAAAAAGAGAAATGATGTCCGTATCAGTAGCGCAAGACTATGTAGAACTCAGATCCATGGATCGTTGGTTTTGTGCGTGTATCGTGAGTATTACCCCATTGTTGGTAGTAGTTTGAAGAGCGTTACTTCGGATATGAGGCTAGTGATTGAAAACCAGGATGCATTCACCCACCCATTGCGAAGTTACGTACGCGTAAAAGTAAAGATAGCGAAAGCGGCGGATGGATCGGCTTACGTAGGTGCGGATCTCGTGACAATGGTGCGCGGATCTCGTGACAATCTCGTAAACAATGGTGTGGCCTTTCTGTTCAACAACATTAAGTATCACCTGGGTGACAAGTTGGCGAATTACCCCGGCTACACTACAACTATGAAAGGTCTGCTGTCATACGGATCAAAGCGGATTACTAGGCTCGTGCTGGAAACTACCTCTAGTGCGGCGGCAGCTGCCAACAATGGATTTGCGTCACAACACAACTACTACTGTCTGTGATATTGGTGATCGTTGTAGCTTGCACCCGGGTACACAAAGAGTACTACATTTTTGAATAATTACGGAGACGTGTGTTGATTGTTTAAAATCAAATTTTGTTTTTGTTTATTCTGTTGCTTGCAACAGTCAAGTAATGCTAACAGATAATGATAAATTGCAATATGTCATTCAGTGCCCCTTTAAACTAGGATTCCAAATAAGCTAATTCGTCTTTACCATTTCAAATCTAATATTAGCTTCAGTACCAGCTTAGTGTATAATAACGACACGGCCGTAGCCAGCACGAAGCATTCACAGCGGTTGCTGTGGGTAAAAAAATTGAAAAGTTTAATGAATTCTGTGAAAAATTCTGTGTGTTCTTTACAATGGTACCGTAGCTAATTTTGATATCTAATAAATACAACAGGGTTCCCGACCATCTGGCGAACGTGGAAAACTCAAGATTTCGTTTGAAACTCGGAAAATTCTATGATTTTTCACACACAAAAAAAACTGCAAAACCCAAACAAAAAGTTGAAGCCACGTGACGCGTTTAGACAGAGGTCGAAGTGCATAAAACATATTATGTTCAGACGTTGTAGTAAAAAATGTTATTCTTATACTTCCGTATTAATACCTACAAGTTCAATAAATCGGGTTATTTGCACTGTGAGTGGCTGTGAGCCTTATGAACAAGTAAAACTGAAAAGAAAATGTGAAAAGGTTTCCTTTCTAAAATTATGGTGAGTAGTCTGGAAATTGACCTCAACTACTCTGGAAAAAAAAGCACGGAAATTGTTCCGGTATTTTGGTGGAAGCCCTGTTTACTATAACACATGGTAAGGTTGGTTTCTGCTGTGGGCAAAATAAAGTTCTGGTTACGGTCCTGAATAATGATATAGTAATGAGAAACTAGAAAATTGCTTATGTGTTCGTTGTAGGGCATAGTAGTTTCTTGATAAAACTAGACGAACATACATTTAATGAGTTTTGATGAAATCACCTTCATTCTAAAAACATTCCAGCATGAAACAACACTATTTCAAAAGACCGTATCGTTGTTTTAAACATTGCTGGTGTACTTAAATTAGGATTAAACTTTGGTTCCATATGCTAGGTTAACGAATAGGATTTCAAGTTAAGGTGGCTATGCAGACGGGATTAATATATTTTTACCCTATATTATTGCCTAAATTTGCTATTTAAAACAGCTTACGAGTGTGTTCTTCTAATTATAAAGTAATTTTACCTTTAATTAAAGAAAATATTAATGAAAGTCTTACCCTGTTAAATTGATGTGCATTTCAGTCAAGTTTTTGCCAAAAGAAGGAAATCTACTAGTGACACACAAGCAGGAAGTGACGTAACTGTTGGCGTCTGATATTAGTTGAATGGACACCTATGATTTGTATAAACAGGAAGGCAAGAGATAGCTTGTTGAAAATTCACGCTTATGTTTTATTTATTTCTTGTGTAACTGTTTTGAAAGGTTCGAGGCTGGGGTAAGAATGGGTGGGGGGTGGGAGAGAAAGGTGGTCACGTGACTTTGTTTTTTGTCCGTCCGTTCCTCTATATCGTTCCTCTACTACTAGCCTAGAGTCCGCCAAACACACTAATGGATTAGTCAATGACCACATTTGAATTTCGCGGACTTTTACAATGGCCTTCAGTCAGCTAGACTAGCTGGCTGGCATCCAAGTTACCACTAAAATTGACAAAGAAGCACACAGTAACCATCAACAACAAATCTGCTGGGAGGGAACCAAAGTGTAACTACGATCTAACACTCGGCAGGATTCCCATCTTGGGGCCCTGAAATCCTTGGCCATCCAACACTGCCAGAGCCTAGGAATTTCTGTAACGAATGAGCACAAGAACCCTCTCACGAGCAAAATTGCAGATCATGCAGAGAGCTACACCTTAAGCTGCTTGGCTGCGGGAGGGAGCAATGGAAAGACTTCCTATGCCACCACCACCACAGGAAGATGGCAGCACTCAGCTGACCAAGAGCCAACTGTGGAATCACAAAATACAAATGCGGTCGTTGATTCATTAGCTCGTTTCGTGGACTCGAGGCTTGTTCCTGAAGAAGGTGGCAATGCAAAGCCAGCAACAGTTGGCAAGAAACCAGTGATGGATTTGTTTTAATTTCTGGTGTTCGTAAAACAAAGCAAGAGTTTTTATGAAAAAAATTCAAAATCGTTATCATTCATTTGAAAGAATTCAAAATTCCCATGTCTATTGCCATTTTTTGCCTCTGCAGCCATTTGTGAGCAACTGTCTGAACTTAGTTAATTTTTGTGCGCATTATTATTTTTTCAGTTTTTTTGTTGTTATTGTTTTCAGTTTTAAATTATTCTCTCCAGAAAGACAGACAAAATCTCAATGCAAAAATACATCTGAAAAGGAAATAACAAAAACATATTTAAACAGATGTTAGATTGCTTTTGCTTGGTAAACTGTATCCATATGCAAGAAATTGTGGTAAAAATGGAAATGTAGACTTCTTAGTATTGTATAAGACTTGCTATGCAATGGTTTTGAATTGATCTTTTTGTGTGTAGGTTATTGTAATACATAGCATAAATCACCAAAATTATCCCTTAACCAAAGTCTGTTCATTAGTGCTCGTAGGGCTCGACGGAGTGACCATAAGAATATTGCCGCATGTTTCGTCTCTCGTCCGTGGTCACAATCCCATGTGGCGAAATGTGATACAACTGGTCTTAACTATTTTCTGGATTATCCTATGTTAAAAATACATTGTGTCAGTATTAACCTAATAAATAAACCTTCGGTTCACTTCATTAGAGACCATCCGTGAAAACTTGCAATACAGGAGTCTAAAACTAATTGTAGGAAGCTTTTTTTTTCACTTCGAGTCGTCAGGATTTGGAGTGCCCTTAGCTCAGAAATTGTGGTAAGAAATAGTGTGCAGAGCTTCCGCGAGCCGCTCTACGGAGACCTACTGCATTCGTTCCTGGTTAGACCGAATTAAATACGAGTTTTAGATTAGGCCCGGAGTAAGTGGCTCACCACCCTTCCGGTCCCTGGCCACACTATGTGGCGAATTTTATTTTTATTATTATATTTATTAATAAATACGTGTGAAAAATTTCACTTGTGGTACGATTATAGTCTAAGCAACTACACGTGAAACAGCTTTGAATGTTCTTGAAGCGCGGAAGGAGATGGCTTAGAGTTCAAGCCAAGGCCGACTGGGATAGAACTACCGGTTTAACTGTACTATCTCCTTTCTAGTGTATGATTTTCGCTGGTGGCTTGTTTTCAATTTACCTTTACGTTATTTACAGCAATTTGTTTCTATTTATAAATCGCGTGTCTTGTCTCCAGGCTCTGTGCCAGTTGACATGCATGCCGAAAAGGTTACGGCTTTTAGCCTTGTTTTGGTAAAATAAGAGCTTGGCAATGTTGAATCCTCCGGCCTGGAGTCAGGAAACGAAACTCACGGTTTCTCTCCCAGACGACCTAGTGACAAGTGATTGAATATGAAGTGATAGTTAGAGCGTTGACCCTCCCATATCCTTTGTGTATGCAGTCATAAACTCCTGGTTGAAAGCTGCAAGTTAGACATTGATACCTACTGTGTATGTACTTTCTACAAATCTAGATGTGACAGCAAATGATTGGTTGACTTGATCTTTCTTGCAGGTTAGCTTTTGGACAGTCCAAGAAATTCTTTCAGCTAATTCGTTGAAGCAGAGAGCGGAAATTTTAACTCATTTTATCAAGATTTGTAAGGTGCGTGCCTCAAGATTAACGTGGCGGTTACAGTATTTGGTCTCTGGTTAACTTGCTAATATGTTATTTCTTTCTTATTTTCAGAAACTTCACGAATTAAATGCCTTACATTCTGAGTTTGCCATTATGTCTGCGCTGCAGAGCGCACCAATTTTTAGGTTATCAAAGACTTGGGCAGTAAGTGAAATAGGAAAAAAGGATAACTTTAGAATAACAAATTTAGCATGAAACTGCTTGGTTATGTGGATGAAATCCCCTTCTCGTGATGATTTATGTTTTTGCTGTTGGGATTTAAATCTTAGACACAAGTCATACTCTTACATTTGAGAACAGAATGCAAAGACAACAATTTATCGGGAGAAATGCTCTTCTTCTGCATGTGGATGTTTTTAAATTTTGTCTTGCAAATTTTTCCTCTTCCCCGTCCCCCTTTACATAGTCTTTTGCAACCTTCCTAGAAAATAACATCATAAATTCCTACCTCCCTTCCCTCTTCTGGAGCCATTGGAAGCAAATTAATAGTAGTGCAGCCCAACCAAATCAGCTGCCAGGGAAGGGACGGGGTCTAAGCTCCCCCAGCAGGGTCCAGGGCAGTGCCCCAGAAGCTGAAGCCATTTCTGGTACCCAGTGTTATGTTTGTCAACTTCCTACGACACGGTTTTGAAACCGAAAACAATTTTCTGAAGTACTCCAATGTTTAGTGAGTCCGAGTCTCTGGGCTGCCTGGGAAAGGCAATTAGTATCAATTGAAGGAATTTTTAGTGTGAAATTTAGATTCTTGGTGCTGCTTTAAAAACTGTGACTATTGTCGTAAGTTGTCACCAAACTAAACAAATCGTTTCATCGGTTTTATGTCGATTTTTCTGTACGCTTAACTTCTACAGTGTTGAAGTTTTATTTTTTTTGTTAGGGTTTTTTTTTGTTACCGTTTCATTTCTCTTCAGTTAATGCTAGCTGGATGAATGATGCTCATCAAAACTTGGCAGGCTTGCATGTTGCATCGCACATGTGTATTATAGGGCCGATCAGAGGGTTGGCGACAGCCGCTGTACTTTGCATGTTTGTATATGTGTCATTTTAAAATTGTGTGTTAAAAGTGGTATGGCAAATGATGCACCAGCCGTGCTGCTTCCTACGGCCTTGTCCTCTTCCTTTTCATACACCACCGTTAAAAACTGAAATTTTGGAAATTTAGATACTTTTTAAGATTTTTGGACCCTTTTGGGAAACATTTTTGGAGTAATGTTTTATGTAAATAATTTATAATGTAAAAAACTAAAATTTTACCATAGAAATGCTGCTTTGTAAAAGAAATTGTTACTAAACAAATTGTGTGGCCCCTCCCACCTGATGCCTTGTCTGAAATATCATGTGCTGCATAACCCTGTAGAAATACTGCTTTGTGAAAGAAATTATGACCTAACGAATTGTAGGACCCCTCACCTGACCTCACATGCTGCATATTCGCCCATAGAAATTTTACTGTAGAAATATGCTGCTATATGAAAGAAATTGAGACATAACAAAGCAAATTACTAATTGCTGAACTTCAACTAAGATGGCTTAATATGTTGCTGGGAAGTAGCCCTTTAATAAATGTTGTGGTCTATTAACAGGAAGTGCGTGTAAGTTATGCTGAAACAAAGTTGCTGGTAACTAAAGAAACCACCAGTTGGCATATTTTTCTTTTACATTGCTTATGTGCAAAATGGGAGATGGTAATTCGTAACTGGCTGAGCAAGTGAAACGAGCAATGTCGAATACTCGACTGAATTTGGAATTTGTGTGCGTGTCTGAATGGGCGATAACGTTTGCAATTTTGTTCTGATTTGGTTGAAATTACACAACAAGCAAGTAATTTGGTGCAAGAAACTCTAAAGAGTTTGAAGCTGAAATTCGTACCGCTAATATATTTAGAGATATTCGTGTCTTCTGTTGGATAGCTAAGCCGATTTTTAGTTGTGGCGCTAAGGGAATCCGAAATAGAAGGCTAGTGGCCCCGAGCACTGTATAAATAGCATAAATCCATTTGTCATAAAATAGCTTATAGTAATGAAACTACTTCTTAGTGTGAAGATTACAGAAAATAATTACAAATGGTTCTCACTGACTATATGCATTGCGACCCATGCTAAGCACTCGAAATGGAATAAAATGGGAAGGCACACGGGTGATACATACATATATTAGCACTTTGAAGTTGATTTTTTATTCTATAGTCACGGAGACTATAGTTAGGGAGACTCACCCCCGACTCACCCCCGACCCCTAGAGTTTTTGACCATCCAGCATCACTATAACTAAGCCATCCCATTGATGAATCCTTCTGAGAAACAGATTGTGGAGCTAGATTTACTTCGCCAAATGGAAGTCAATGGCCAACATTTATAGGTAGAAAACCCACCTTATCCAGAGGACAATCCCGCCACCAGTCAGCACTGCTGACTAGAGGCCCACTGATGAGAAGCTAGATTTGAAATGGGATTGTCAGAAGTTCGCTGGCGAGCTTGAGACTCTGCACTTTTGTGCCTGAAGAAGGTGGGAGATTTGAGCGCCATCGAAATTTTGCCATGTTTGAAGTAACTAGACCATTTTAACTATTTTGGTTTGCATATAGTGTAGTGAGTATCATGTCTTGATACCGAAGTAAATTGGCCAAAACTAAGGTTTTTACAATTACAACCAGTAAAAACAAACACTGTACGGCCAATTTTGCGCGTTTTAAAATGACCAAGTCGCTGCTTTTATTATTTCTGCAACAAATTTTGCGTATGATGACCGATCTATCCAGATGCGCTCGTAAAGATCGATGTCGGATTCATTCGCTTGCTTCGGTGTAAACTAACCCATAATTCTTTGGCTGAATAATTCCTATATTCAAAACTGTGGTATATGCCTACTAAATATCATTACCGTTTTAACATCACTGTAATATTCACAACACAGGTTAATAAATGGGCTTTTGATTTGCTTTGCAGCAAGTTTCCAAGAAAGACAAGTCGGCTTATGATAAGCTAGCAGAAATTTTCTCTGAGAACAGTAACTGGGAAAGACTGCGTGACCATCTAAGTAGTGTCAAATTACCGTGTATACCATACCTAGGTAAGTTTTATTTCCATGACGGTTTATTGCACAGACAATTCATCGTGTATACAAATAGATTACACGGACAATTTATCGCTTGTGCTAAATCACATGTCAATTCACCACAGCACATCATAACCCAGTTATTCTGCCATTCGGATGTTTGTGTTTAGGCATGAAGCATGTGTTCATTTATCATATTACCCTGAATATAAGCAGTTACTTCTATCTATAATTTATATCATTAAAACAGCTGACCTTACACTCATGTGCAAGTCCATTACTTGGTTAAATTTGGTCAAATTTGATGTTTGAATAGACCATTTGAATCATCTTTTCGAGAGCTATCCAGTGTTACTTTCCCAAGGTAATTGCCAAATAGGTTTTGGATTATTTAGCAAAAACTAAATGCATTTTGAAAATGGCCTTAGTAAGTAGTCCAAAGTTTAAGATGGCCTTAAACTTTGGGCTTCAAATCCAGTATCGGGTGATTTTGCTAAGCTATAAACTAATAAATGTAATGCAAAGCCTTATGAAAGCCTTGCTACTCGTATATTTGAGTCATCCTATATTCGTGGTAACACGGTGTTTAACGTAACGAATGTGTTCTAACCAGCAGTATAATTTTTGTTTAAATTAAAATTGGTAATCACGAAATAGTTTTACATAAACAAACAAAAATTTAGCAGAATTTAATTACCGTAAATCACCAAGTTAACTCCCATGGATGCGTTAATGTTTACTACGAGGAGAGTGCTAGTTCGAACAGAAAATAATACCATCCGTGACTCTCCCCTCGGCCAAGCTTACATAAAGAAATATGTTTGTGTTAAAGCTGCAACCGATACTGATCAGATACTGATCAGTATCGGTTGCCGATATTTGTGGTATCACATCGATATCGGAAACTTTCGGCGAAATATCGACAACTTTGGAACCGTTCGAGATAATGACGTGGTTTGCGGCATTTTACCCAGGTATTTAAGTGTTAGTTGGTTTAATTTTCTTTAACCAAAAAAAGTCAAAATAGTAGTAACTAACACTTAAATACCTGGGTAAAATGCCGCAAACCACGTCATTATCTCGAACGGTTCCAAAGTTGTCGATATTTCGCCGAAAGTTTCCGATTCATAAAAAAATGTATTAAACTTTGGATATTGGTATAGGATCGGTAAAGTTAGTGTCGGTGCTTAATTTTTTTTAAGCTTGTCGATTTGTTTAACAAGCACCTACGTATGTTTAAACACTTTACTTTTCAGTTGTTACGTGTTAAAATTGTTAATGGAGGTTGAATGTACTCGTAGCAATATTACTGTTGTTGTAATTTGTACCTACAATGAATTGGTAGTTATGAATTGTGCAGATAAAGTATGTTTTGATCATATATCAGAATTATTTCAGTGAAGACATTATTTTAGATTTTCATCATTTTGTTCTTTTTAGGTGTGTTTTTAACTGATCTGGTATACATTGACGTTGCTCATCCCCATTCTGGTGGTTTGGAATCCCAACAACGCCAGCTACAGATGAACAATATCCTTAGGATTATTGCAGAATTCCAACAATCCAATTACGGTAAGCGTTACAGTTCCAATATAAAACACTTTTTAACTGGAAGTAAAAAATAATAACTACAGATAAATACTTGTCCTAGAGTTTGTTGCAAAAGACCAGTATTGCCTCTACTTCGCTATGCTATGTTACAATGCCACTGATTCTACTACTATAATTAGTCTTTAAAAATTGCAGACAATAGTAGCTGTGTCTACTATCTCAAAAATAGTTCTATTTAATTCTAGCTTAAATTTGTTTAATTAAATGCTCAATGCCAACAATAAAGAAAAAGGTGCCCAACTTGGTGACCTGACCCTGCTCCGTGTCACTTTTTCATTTGGTCACGTATGTCTAAGTGCACTAGTGATGGCCCATTTTATCACAATAAGTTTGACGGTGGATTCTGAAATGCAAGTCTATGTGTGATTTTAGCCTTCACCCTTGTGAAGTTTGTTACAACGGAGGAATAAGTGACGGACATCGAAGGTAGATTGAAAAATTCCAACCAATTAAAAAAATTGTTCTTACTATCTTAAAAAATAATTCCTAATTTAATGGTAATTTAAAGCTCAAATTTTACATTCCTGTTAAAGTGGCACTATCACCGATTGGAAGTAGGCAGAATCAGGCAACATGTAGCACTTGCTTGCACCAAGCGAAGGAATGCACAGCGGCATTTCTTTTAACAAAACAAGCCACGACCTCCTTAAAATATTGAGTGAAAATGTGTAACTCCTCATGCACCTGGAAGAAAGCTGTAAAGGTTAACAATATCACTGCCACTAGATGGCACCATGGTATTTTCGTTTGCATTTCAATCGGTGATAGTGCCACTTTAAGGCTTGCATTCGGGTAAACGCCCAGGGAGGCGGTTGTTTACCGGAGCATTTACGGTAATACAATTTGCAAGTAATCATTTATTTTTGTGAAATGCACCTGAACAAGGTGCTTGCAAAACGAGTTTTAATTAAACTGCTTCGAGAAGTAAAGTGGGGTTGCAAAAAAAAAGTCCCAATGCAAAATAATTGTTTGCATGACTTAAGTGTTTAGCTAATCACAAAGCTTATATTAGGCCACGCAAAGTTAATTGTTCGGTTTACAGGTGCGTGCGGTGCCTCAAACTATCGCGGGTCAAAATTTTTTATTTCATTCTTGGTCCACCCGCTAAAAGTCATATTTTCGCCAAATTTTGACCGTTTTTGACATCCTGGTAAATCATTTTATCCGGCTCGAAACGAGCTTTTCAATGGTGCAAATTTCAAACCTCTAGCTCAAACCACTAAGAAGTTATTTGACAAAAACTAAAATATTTTTAATACTAGATGACAGATTAGCAGAATATTTTACTTTTTTAGGCTGACTGCATACTCTTTCAGCTTTGAGCTAGGTAAATGACAAACAAATGTGAGCAGTTAAATAAAATAAAATGCCTGGTTGCCTGGTGCTTCAAATTGCAACCTCGCCCATAAACCAAACAATTTTTTTTCACGGCCATAACCAAGTTGATTGTAGTTAATCACCCTATTTTATTTTGCTACATATTCTGTAATGTATTTTAGCTACAACCTGATTTTAATATTTGGTGGTATATTTTATCTTTCAGAATATTTGCCTACATTACCTCATGTTCAATATTATCTTCGATCTGTGCGGTACTTGGAGGAACTACAGAAATTTGTTGAAGACGACAACTACAAGTAAGTATAACTAAAGCTGACAACAGTGTTGGCAGGTTTACGAAGAGTGAAAAATTGTACTCTGATTATTTGGTTGGTAATAGCAAGTACTTTATGAAGTATGCATGGCCTGTTTAGCTCATTTGAATGGTCTATTTCATGAAGAATGTAATTTGTCGTTGGTCACTCGTTGTGCTCATTGGCAAGTTGTATGTCAAATGTAACATTAAAGGCTAGTGGGGGGTTAAACCCCTGAAATTTAGACTGTGCTGACTCTTAAGTTTGACAGACTTCTCACTTGGTACCAAAGGGCCTTGTCTTTCTGAAAAAAATATGTACATAAAAAATAGATACTAAAAGTGCCGTAGTGTAGTTGCCTTGCTGGCACAGCACTCCTCTAACTGTTTATTGGAACATTTCAAGACCGTGTGTTTTCTGCGACCAGCATATTGCAGCTTACCGACCCATCTCGGTGCTGTGCTAAAGACTGCTATACATCAAGCTCAACTGAGGAACCTGTAATATTGTTTTACGTGTCTGGTGAGCAAAAGGTTCTAGCACTGAATTTAATTTTTCGTGCTTTTTCCCTTTTGTTTGAAAATTAAGTGAGATTATAAACTATAATTTGCTTAATGAATTTTCACCCCATCCTTTTCCTAACAAATTTAAATCGTAGTTTCTGATAAAAAAAATTGTTTAAAGGTAAATTAAAACGTAAAAAAAAGTACAAAAATCACAATCTGCTGAATTTGTTTACGCACATTTGCAACCAATTTTATCCAGTGCTATTGTGTCGAAATTTACCGCATTGTATTCTGTTGTATGTTTTTGAAGCATAATTTAATAATTTGAAATCATGAACTCAACCCTTCAAAGTAAAAAAAAACTTGTAGCACCTACATTAATTGTGACATTATTGATTGTTACAGATTGTCTCTGAAGATTGAGCCTCCCTCCCCCACTGCACCCATGTCACGTTCCAAAGAGGATCTTTCCGACTTAATATTCCCAGTCAACATGAAAGGGACTGGGTCTTTGCGCCTTCACCCCATGTGTATACCGACTGGTACCAAATTTGTTCCCGGACATCGGAAATCACGGAGTTTAGGCACAAAGTAAGTTTATGCATTGATTACATTTAATTTTAACTGTGAAAGTACTAACATATTGCCGAACTGGCCCAAGTGTTAGACGACGCGAGTATACACAAATTGCAATTTAAGGTCACAATTACAAAACTGATGCTTTCACACAAGGCTGCACCTGAGCAATGTTCAGTATCAGATATGCAAGTAGCGTATGCATTTATTTACCTGGTAATATTAAGAATCAAACTTTATTATTTTAGGAACTGGACTCAATGATGTTCCAGTTTCTTGAGATGGTAAAAAGCACACTGAAAACACTTAGTTCTAATTTTTAGAATTGGACTTGGCATTGGAAAAAAAAAAAGAAAAACTTTGTTTTTGCTTTGATGGTCGGTATCATTTGGGTAAACTAGCATTTTCAGTTAATTTTATGTAAAATCAAAATTGATCTAGGTGTTCACAAAGTTGTGGATGTGAATAAGGGAAGACGCTCCAGTAGTTCGTAAGTACCAAACTTGAAGTAAAGTTTCTTAGTAGTTGCAAGATACTAACCTTCAGTATGTGCTGTGCTTTTGATTATGCTTTGCTTGCCCGATTTTTAAACCCCATTATCGTTTAAAACTGCAATGCGTTGAGTTTAGCTCATCTGCTGCCAGAGCGCTGGCGTAGCAGCCTTATATTGATATGGCTGCCATCTTTAAATCACTCCATTTCGGGCTTTCATGCCGACAACATGCACTACCCGGTTTTTGCACCGATGCCAACAAAGGCATGTTGATGTTTTTGATATTTTATGAGAAAGAATGCGCTCTTTTTTTGCAGTAATTTGTTTGTAATTTTTTTTTTTTAATAAAAACAAATTGCGCAGCGCAGTTCGTTGGCCGACCTAAGTTTATCTTTTGTACCTTTTGTAGCATTTTTTCTTCCCATTCCAATGAGTGTGGTCATCCAATGCAAGTTCAGTTTGTGGATGTTTCGCGTCATCTGTTGGATGACAGTGTCTTAGAAGAATCGCCTACTAGTTCCAGGGAAAGTTCCATAGGTGGCGGTCAAACCAACGAAGGGGGAGATTTGGACCCTGTAGACGACTTTCTCCCAATTCGACACGGGTATGAAATATTTTTCAATTTAAACAAACATAGTGAACATGGAACAAAAATACATGGGCTGAATAGCAACAACTTAACCCCACCAATATTCTGTGTTTGTTCTTGCTACAGCTCAATATTTTCGAGTGGTTCTGATGATCTGAGTATGGATTTGAGTACATCGTGCACTTACCAAGCCTGCCTCAAGAGACGAACCTTGCTCAAGGATGGAAAGAAACCTGCCGTAAGTAGTTGACCGCTTAAGATCAGAGTTAGTTTAATTTCCAAAATAAGTTTGAACTTGAAAACTTATTTGGTGCAGCTACGGAAAATAACTACTCGGTAGATTTTCATTAATGGTACATAAAAGTAAAGTTACATTATCTCTTCAGCGGATTAAGTAAAAGTTTTTACGGTCATATTATTTTGAACTTTGTAAATGTATGGCCCGAATATAGGAAATGCAGCTGCAGTTGTTCCACTTAAAGCATGTGGTTAGGCTTTAGGAACCTCTGGGAAGGGAATCTAGAATGTGTGGGGACTTAACTGTATTGAGATCTTATTTTTTGAATGGTGTTCTCGGCATAGCATGCTTTCGTGTAAGCTGCATAAAGATGATTTGTTAATAAACCATGTGGTCTAAAACCCCTATTGAGCTTGAACGCAAACACCTTGAACTTGGCTTTACGTATGAACGCTGAATATCAACATCTTCTCTTGATGACTTACTAAAACCAGTCAGGTAGTGCGTTTTCCCAGTTGTAGATTTATGTGATAGTTTTTGTGTGTGTTTATAGGTTTCCTCCTGGACAAGATACTGGGTTCAGTTATGGGGCACGTCACTCTTGTATTATGCGGCAAAAAGTTTGCGAGGTTCAGAGCGAGCCGATGTAAGTAAAATGTATTTTAGTTTACTTATTCCCATTAGTGAATGTATGCCATATACGTGTTAAATAATTTTTCCTATCAACAGTTTAAGAGAGATCCCTACAAGATGACATCTGTTGTGGGATGGATAGTAATTAAAGGCGACAATCCATATCAGCCCGATTCATTCCAGTTGGCCGATCCAGTAAAAGGTAATTAAAGATATGTTTTCTGCAAACTAGTATCGAGTTGTGAAGAGTTAAGAAACCTTTGCAAGGATTTAGCAATCTTGGCAAAGTGTTTTCTGCTATACTGGAAAGTGCTTGACTTTTTTCAGAAATGTGTTGACGAAAACAGTAAGGCTGTACAGATGCAGATACTGTATCGGTAAATCTGCAGATATTCAATGTATCGGAATCGGTATTTCTTAGAGATTCCTTTGCAGATACCACACTTCACCCTTGATGATGAAGAGATTCATGTTTCCTGCCTGCTGTCTGCCACAGTTCTGGAAATTGAAGTGCAACACAAAGTTTCATCCTGAATAAAATCATTATCTGCATCGAGAACTTTGTGTTCCCTGCCTTCAGACGGTCACGATTCCAAAAATAACAGTGCAACACGAAATCTCGCCTTGAATTAAATCAGTATCGGCATCGGTATCGGTTTAACAGATATCATGCCGTATCGGATCGGTAGAAGTGGTATCGGTACAGCCTTAGAAAACAGACATCTGGGTATTTTAAGAAGTTGTTTATGAATTGCGATTTGAGAAAAGCAAAATACAAATATAGTCAATAAAAACCCTGCAAAATATTATTTTGTAATGTTTTCATCATTATTCATTGTTTTCATGATTCTAACATATTAGGGTTAATTCTGAAGGTGTGCTCTTCCCGTACCAAACGTGCGTTGTATTTCTTGGTTAAGTCCCTGCCAGTCTTACTCATGAGGATAGTGCAAGAGACTACCAATTAATTCAGCTGCTGTGGAATATTTATTGAGGGTATTATGGACAATCTTTTGGTCCTGGCATTATCGGAGGTTTCTTGGTCTGTTAGCTCAAAATAAGGCCATTCGGCATTAACGTTGATTGTTTCAACCTGCGGCTTGTATTAATTAATAACTAAACTGGATGAAGGATATTAAGCTAAATGAAACCACTGAACCACTAACATACTGCCTTTATAACAAGTAGGGGTGTATGATACTCGAAACATTCAAGTCCAGAATGCAGTTAGAACTTGAACTCTGCATCCATGCTTGAAATACTCGATTCTGATGAAAATACAATACCTTTATTTTTTTTTATTCCTACTTATATATTTTGACAATTCAATATACCAAATTCATTGTCTCAACACGAGCTTTCCAAACCTAGTCTCGGAATCGTTAACTCAGTTTTGCAACATTAGCAGAGTCTCTCTGCCAGAGACAATGATTTTCCGCGGCCATCATCACTACTTTCCACGGGAACAAATTGGCGTTTTCCGCGGCGAATTAAAAAAGGTTATATTAAAGAGAAATGAGCTAAATAGTGATGTCAGATCGGTCACTTTACTACTGAAAAGGTGTAGTTGCTTGTTCACAATAATTTGTGCATCCCGACAATCTAGAATTCACATATAAGTATAAATGTGTGCCTACATGTGCTATTATGACTACCTAATTGTTGAAAAAAGCCAAAAATAAGCACAAAATCCGTTAAAATCCGCGAATATTTGGGATTTCTGCGAAAATATTAACATTCCGTGATTTTTAAAATGGTGCACACACGTGGTAAGGTTGGCATAGCAGCAAGAAATTTTAAGCTAGAAAATCGCGGAATAGTGAAAAATCAGTGTCCCTTGTGGTTAGGAAAACAATTGCCTTTTTAATTTGGATCTGAGTAAGGTCGCACAAAAGGAGCTGAAAGTAGCATAAAGTTGTGCTACTTCGTTTCTAGTGCATGAGTTTTACTAGTTATTTTTCGTTCTTCGTTTACTCGAGAATTCCATTCAATAATCATGTTTTCTTTCAGGAAACTCTTACAAGTTCCGTGCTGGAAGCCAAGCAAAAGCCTTGGAATGGTGTAAATACATTCACGATGCGTCAAAGAAATATCAGGAACGGGTAAGTAGACACGGAATAAAGGTTCGACAAACAAGTTCCCTTTGAAACGAGCTTAAAAATGAAAAACCGACGGCCTTTACTTGAGAGTTCATAACAATCGAGGAAAAGTCGTTAAAGTACGCCCAATCTCAAATTAACGAAAGCCACTGGTATCCAGCAAATTTTCAACAACCTTTGAAGTCTTTTTGAAACAAAAAACATCGCAAAGTTCTTACTGTGAAACTAGACGAAAAGCGAATTAAATTCAATCAAAATAACGCTCATTTTCACATCCAAAACACACGCACTGTCAGGCAAATTTTCGACAACTCCCTGTTGTCATCATCAGGCCTCCAAATCTTGATTAGTCTCTGATCACATCGTCTGCTGTTCGTTCTGGTCGAATACAAACCTGGCACCTCACGTTGCTTCCGGTATTTGTAGGGCTGCATGCCTTGCTTCCGTTCCTCTACGCTTCCATAGCCTTAGTTGCAGGTCATGCTCAGCGTTGATCAGGTTAAGAGGGTCGAGTGTTCATAAGAGGAAAATGGTGCCTTCGTGGTGTTTTATTGCAACAATGGCGACATTGCAGGACGACACATTACAAGATAAAATGGGAAGACATAAGACTTATAGCCTTTAACTCGGCATGTGATAAACATCTGAGGTGCCTTGACCCCTGCAATAAAACACCACGAGGGCCATGATGTTCCTCTTATGAACATTCAAGGACCCTCCAACTCGAATGTGGAACACCTGATCAACGCTGAGCTTGACCTGCAACTAAGTAGGCTATGGGAGCGTGGAGAACGGAAGTTGGCATACAGCTCTACAAATACTGGAGGCAATGTGAGGCGCCATGTTTGTATTCGACCAGAACGAACGACATACAATGTGATCAGTCTAACCAAGTCTTTGCAGGTCTGATGACGGCAACAGGGAGTTGTTGAAAATTTGCCAGACAGTGCGAGTGTCTTGGATGTGAAAAAGAGCGTTATTTTGATTGAATTAATTTCTTTTAGAAACCTCCTACTGTCGTCTTCAGGCCACTTGTGAAGGTGTTTTTCTTCTGTTTCCATCACTACCATTACCACAACACCAATCTGATCTACCTGAGAGGGCTTCTCTGCCTCCGCTCCACTCCCTAATGGACTTTAGTTTTTACAGATCGGTGGTAACCGACACCAGATTAAATACGCAATGAACCAAAACCAACCAGATGTAAACAACAAACCTTCCCAAATTCAATCTTGAAGAAGACAAGAGACTTTGTTTGGTGATATCAACACTTGTTGAAAATTTGTGGAACAATGTTTTCCTTTTACTCTTTTAAAAATAGCGTACAATTTTCAATTTTGTAACTATTGGTCTTTAAAAATGTTATATGCAATCACTTTAGCATGCATTTGTTGGTTCAGAGGTTTCGAGAATTGCATTAACAGAGAAATGTGGTTTAATTGAGGTCTTAGTTCCGTGTGGCCTATTTTCTCTGATGGTTTTACTTGTGGTAGCGAGTTTGTTCTTAGCAATCCATAGGTACTTAGGTACCGAGAGATTTCGGAAAATCGAAGCACCAAAATAAATACGCACTGATTTCTTTTTCATTGTGAGATTGTGCGTATTTATTTTGGTGCTTCGAGGTACTTAGAAGTGCTTGTTCTGGCCCTTTTAGTTATTCGCACAATTCAAAGAACTTCAGCAGCAGCAGTTTTCTCGCAGTTGTATACCCTGGTGTTATTTACTTGTTAATCAACACAGTGTGTTAATTCTTTTCAGCCTCCTGCCAATCTGATGACATTTGAATGATGTCTGTGCCTCCAAGAAAGGATTTGAGCCATTACTGACACTACTAGTCAAATGTTTTGGCACAGTTCATCGTGAACAAGTGCCTGGAGACAACCCATCGAGTTGCTCAGATGTCGCCAGATCTGGAACTTGCGTGATGCCTGCTTCCCGTCCGACACGTGGATCTGGCTTGGGGTCTAACCCAGGTCAGCAGGTCCGAGCAGTGTGCGATGTTGCACTTGTGTGCGTGTGTCGGACAAAAGTGTCCGAGTTAGTAGTGTTTTGTACAACATTGGTGCTGTTTTGGGTTTGCTGTTCTCGCCCCACCAGTTGTTAGAATGTGACTTGCAAAAGTGAAAGACACAGCCCTTCCTCACTGAGGGGTAGCTGCTTGATTGACTCCATTTGTGATATTTGGAAACGGAAGTAAGATAGTTTTCTTGTCTTGCTTTTGTCAACACCTGTATCAATTTTCAAGTGCTCGCAATTTATCTAAACCAGTCGTCGTCAGCATTGCCTGTCTGCTGCTCAGACTCCTTTTAAAACAACGTAATAATTGCTACTGTGATAATACCATTTCTGAAAACTACACTTTCTGTGATTAGCTACGATCGGTTCTTTTGCCGAATCCTATTGCATACGAAACTTTGGACTTAAAAAAGTAATCTAGTGCGCTTTATCAACTGCGGTGTTTTTTATTGTGCAATTTTATGGTCAACTACATACATACTGTTTCAAATTGTGCTTCAATGTTATGGAGCAAAATGTCAATACTAATTACTGTAGCACTTGTTAAGAACAGGATGCTAAGCCAAATGCTTCCATTACATCAAATAATTGTAATGCTTGCACATGCTCATTGTGTAAAAATGAAGTCCAACTAGGTGCCATATTTTTTCCTTTTTGTTTTATACCATGAATTCATTTTGCAAAGCATGAATGTATTATGATTGAAATATTTGAATTTTAATGAAAGAGTTTCTTAATTTTATGCGCATGTCTTGTCAGGATCACCATTCATTTTTCTTTCCATTGTTATATACTAATTTAAAGTTAGGAATTTGTTTTTCTTTACCGACAACAAAATAGGCTTGTGGCTTTGCCAGTACGGTTGTTATACAGTAACCTTGAAGGTTCTCTGCATTGTTCGACAATGTAAGTCAACTTTCGTTGGTTGCGGTAGGTTGTGTTAGTGTATTACCAGATACCACCTTGCTCAAGCCTGAATTGTATCAATGTACTTTTACGTTGTAAACATATCTTTGATTTGAAGTGTGCAAAAGTAAACAACAAAAAAATACCATGGCGTTTATACATATCGAAAGTGTGCTGTAGGATTGTAGACCTACCTTCAGGTTGCTATGCAATCTGCTAATAAAGGACAGGTTTCTGTTGGAACAGTGTTTATTTAAATGTTCATTTCAATCCCTGCAGTTAAAATGTTTTTTGTTTTTTTTTTATTCCAGTTTCTAACAAACTTTGGGCAAATTTACAGTTTTTGTGATGGGTGTGACATGTTAGTTTAGAGCGTGATTAGGATGTAGATGTAAACACGGACGTAATTGCAAACAAAAGATTGTTTCACTACCGCACTCATTCCCTAAGAGGCCGCTGACGGATCTTGTGCACAACAATCTTCAATTAATCATCAATTCCAAACGCATGTCTACTTTTAGTCCAAGTATTACGTATTAAGTAGAGAAATAAATGGCAAGGAAAGTTGTTTACGTAGGCTGAATCCCGTCTTTCTCCTATAGTCTTCCTACTTGAAGTTGCAATTAGTTGATGTGGCAATTAAATCGACAATTCGACATAACGTCTTAATAAAGCCCATTTGAGCAATATAGTGACCTGATACAACAATGGTTAGGCCATGCAAAGTTAATTGTTTGGTGTTTCGTTTATTGCGGGTCAAAACGTTTTATCTGAATCTTAGATCATCCGCTAAAAATCACATTTTCGCCAAATATTGACCGTTTTTGACATTCCAGTACACCATTTTAACTGGCTCAAAACGAGCTTTCCAGTGATGCCAATTTCAAACCTCTAGCTCAAACCATTAACCCTTTCGAGCCTAACGCCATTTTTCATTTCCCTGCTGAAAAAGCCTACGGCCGCAACATGGCTGCCATGAACAAGTTGCATGCCTCACGAAAATAAATTGTAAAAAAAAAACTATGTGGTCTAGGAGTATAAAAATTCGCAGATATAATAATTATACTGTAAATTATTGGCCAGAAATATAATTGGGACCATCGTCCTACGTTTTCATTATTTAAAAAAATCCTGAAGTTCGACTACGTAAACAGCGCTAACGAAAGTTTCAACTTAACAGTACTCGGAATGATAACATCCACTCGATATTCTTCCGTCACAACGCCTGTTATTACTTCCGAAATCATTATTTTATATTTTATTACCATAAAAATAGTTTAAAGTTGCTTTATTCCTTCAAAATTCGCGATCGTCGAAAGCCCACTACCAACTCGCACAGGACAGCCATTGCGACCGGCTGCCCGCAATGCGACGCACTCGTGCTAGCGCCAATGGATGCAACCTTCACTCGCTTCGCGTGACGTCACTTGTGAACGGCCGAAGAGTCACGTGCCGCGAGCGAACCAATCAGCGCTCGCGATGTCGAAGCGTTTGAACAGAGTCCGTTGAAACGGCACATTTGATTCGAGGAATACAGGCAGTGGGAGTTGATGACATCATTTTTCGCGGGCTAGAATATTGGGAATCCCCTCTCTCGAACGCGACCAAGATGGCGGCTGTACGTTGCGTCGTTCCGGAGATACGATAGTTTGAACCAAGCGCTATTTTCAGCAAACAAACGCAATTTTCACGTAGATTTTGGCCACGATGCATACAATAACATCGATTAAGGTAATAAAAAGATGATATTGTTAATCTCAGTACTCAGAAATCGGGTAATAACCTATACTTATGCTCCCATTTGTTAAACTTATCGTTCAAATTGGCGATCATGTGACATGTCTGTGTATTGTTTGACGATCTTCTTGGATGAATGGGGCTTTATAATGGATAATAAGGCTGCACCGAACAGATTTTAACAAATTTTGTGCTGATCGGCAAAAAACGGTTCGGCAAACAAAAATCTACAGATTTTCAATTTTTGCCAGGCCCTTGACAATAAATAAATTCTGGTTCACCACATGTTTTGTTACCTTTTGTTTTAATTTATGCTAGGCCTACATGTTTTACATTGTGTAGGCTAAGGTTTTATAATGAATGAATATTTACTTTTATTTGGGTAAAAAAAATATGTACTCCAATGTTTGCATTAGCCTACAAGTTTGTGTAAAACATAAAAAAAACATGTTCAAAATCAGTAGCGATCGGCTCTGTTAAATCGGATTGGTTTACCAATCAATTTGTGGCTGATCGGATCGGAATCTGTTCGGCAGAAAAAATGCTGATCGGTACAGCCTTAATGGATAATTATCGAAAACCTCGGGACATTATAAAACAATGCCTACTGGCGTGCCTGTGTGTAACATTGTTTTACAACGCCCTTAGTTTTCGGTCATTATCCTTAAATAAAGTCCAAAGGATTAATGATGTGTTATGCATTGTATACTATTCTCACAGACAAGTACAGTTGGCTTCAATGAAGCGGAATTGTAGCATAAATCCAATATGGCGGGACAAAGCTTTTAGGCATGATGCTTGTTCAAATCAGTAGGAATAAAAAGAGAAAGATTGAATTAAGTCAAAACAACAATAAATGCAATCATTGACTGAAATAAAATCTAGCTGCTCTCAACCGTCAACTGCCATTAATAGGGCTAAATTCGGTTGTCTAATAATCAGTAGAATGGAGCCCCATAGAAATACTGAAGCCAAAACACTAACGGTGAGGATATCCAGTTGAGGTTTTAAACTTAATCCTTGGGTTAAGCTCGGTAATAAGGGAAAATGGTGATATCCGTCACGAAATAAGTTGTAGGCTAAGCAAAATTTAGCCTGTAGGTCGAGGACTAACTTAATACTCAGTAGTTAGCCCAGAGATAAAAAAAAAAAAGCGATGATATCCATCCAGAATTAGCGTTATTCCTGAGCTTTAACAACATTTTAACATATATCAAGGGCTAATTTAGCCTGAAGGTCGAGGTCTAAGGAGAAAAGAGCTAACAAAACCCCAACTTAGTCCAACATGGATATCACCAACTTTTTTCTCCAGTCCACTAACTCCCAGGTCGAGGGTTAGTTAGATCCAGGGCTAAGCTAACCCGGGGCTAGTTTAGACCTGAACTGGATATCCCCACAGTAACAATGATATGCCATATAACAATCTATAGGCTGCAGTGGGAATTGACTTAATCATACAACAATAGTCTCTAAAAATCTGAAGGGAATATGAAGCAGCATTATTACGTCTGCACCGATACTGGTTCGGATCGGTTGCTGATATTCGCGTTATCATGATCGAAATCTTGATAATTTTGGAACCGTTCGAGATTACGAATTGCGGCGTTTTGCTCAAGAAATCATTGAATATCTTCCTAGCTATTGTTTAACTGTTGGTTATTATTTAAAAATTTTATTTTGATAATTATTGAATTTTTGAAAAAAAACTACACCATTGATAAAAAATTTAGGATAAAATTTTGGCTGAAGGTACCAGCAAAATTGTTAAAACTGGTTCAGGATCCGTAAAGTTGGTATCTGTGCTCGAGTTAAGGAAAATGTAAGAACAGTTTTAAGAAGAAATCAATTATTTATTTATTTCTGTATGTTCCGTACACAAGGTACAATATAAAGGATATAAAAAACAAAAAAGTTGATAAAATACATTGGGGGCAACAACAACAAGAGAATTAGGACAACAGACTATCCTCAGCGTCTTGCAGGACCGCCATGCCCTGAACATGGTCGTGAGCACGTTGCCGCAAAATTGCTAGGTCCCTTGGTGTTCGCACTTCGCACCAGCCACCAAGTGACAGTAGTCCTTTTGCAACAGTGCCTCCCAAGCCAAAGCCCCAGCTTTCGGGGCCACTCCGACAAGTATTCACTAGCTGATTGACAATTAACAAGTGATGCGATATGTGTAGAAATAAGAATAGAAGGAAGGAATCCTTCTGACAGTTTACTTAAATTATGATCTATTTTGACATACCAGTACACCTTTTTAATGGTGTTTGTAAGACTTTCATTGGTGCAACAACCAACTTGTAGGTTAATTTTTCACAAGGCATTCTATGTTAAGTTTTATGTTAAACTGCCTTTCTTCCTTTTGTGAAAATTAGCCCTAACAAAGGAAGAATAGATGTTGTTTGTGACAAGAACTTCTCGATACTTATGAGCTAGAAAGTGATGTTCCCCTTCGTGCACAGTAAATTGGGAAACTTTCTTTATGTAAAGGATAGAGGAACACAAGCCAAACAGCAAAAAAATCTTAAACTAGAATGAAGTTGGATCTGTTGGTTGGACTTACTGGTAGTAGGGGATACTCGACGCCATAAGCGAGCAGGCTTTCTGTCGAATTTTCTTTCAAATTCAAATTAACATTTCACCATTCGAACTGGTATCCCATTCCGTCACCTTAATTGATATGCCCACTCACGTACTAGCAGGGATTTGTGTAGATTATTTTGGAGTTCGTCTTTTACTTCAATAATGCTTCTACACAAATTTTTGAATGCAGCCGCCTGGCAGTGCTAATCCAAGTTTCTGTTTAGTGTTTTAACTTCCCCAAGCAGATGACCCGAGAATAGTGGATTTTGGCTACAAATGCACTGTAGTTAAAATTGTTTCAACTAATGCCTTTGCCTTCAGACAGTCAGTCAGTGAGAAAAAAATAAAAAAAAATACAATCAAGCTGCTCTCATTCATCAATAGGCCTAAATGTGGGTGTCTATTATTCAGTAGAATGGAGCCCCATACAAGTAGTAGTAACTGCTTTTTAGCTTGTTTCATTTGTTTCGTACGTGGAAAAATCATTTATAACATTTGCGTACATTTACACACATTTGAACTAATGTTGCAAAAACAGTCCTTCAGGAAAGCCAAACATGGAGGCATGTACCTTTTGTGTGAAAAGCGTGCCATGTACGGTCGTTCATTTGGGTTGCAGAAATCTTGTTATGAACATCTGTTTTGGATTTGGCGAAGACATATTTTGGATGACAAAATAAACCGTTAGGCTTACTGGAATTACTTTGAAACTCCCCAGAAACATCTCGAACACGGAAATTATTCATCACGCTCACTTTCAAAAACAGGATACTGTCTGTATCGAGCAAATTTTCGAGTGTCTATCAACAAGCTTTGTCAGGCACGGATTGTTGATAAACAATCGAAAGATTCAGACAGTATCCTGTTTTTGAAAGTGAGTGTGACGAGTAATTTCCGTGTTCCGAGATATTTTGGATGACCTTGAACGACCTCCAAGGTCAGTTAAAAACCATCATCGGATTAGCCATAGGTGATGTCGTATCTACCAACTTATATCCAGTATATAGCAATCTATTTGGGTGGACGGGACTTCTGAGACATACTGTATAAAGTACAATACTGATTAGTCAGCATTTCGGGTATTACCAGTTTCCATTCCGCACGCTACGTTAACCCTTCACCACATGATTTTTTTTCTTTATATTGATTAGATTTAACAATGCTAACAAACCAACGATTCTCTCCACATCACTCTCGTACCAGTAATGGGCGTAATTTCACTTGGGCAAAAATGTCAAGTACTGGTACCCACATATCGAATAAACAGTACGTCAATTCTAATTCTTCAGTTTTAATCATACAATTTCCATCGAGAAGTAACAGCAATCACATTCAATTATCAAATGCGTTACAATCAATTTTTTTTTTTAACTTTGAAAAATCAATTCCTTGGCTTCGGGAGCACATCTGCCACACAATATCAGTAGTTATGTTTTTCTATACAAATAACCTATAACACTGGAACAGTAATTGATCGAACAAGCAGAACGAGGCAAGGATAAGTTTACTGAAACTGTGTGCAAAGACAACTAACAATGTGGCTAGTGTTGGTAAATAGTCAATTGGATTAGGACTGCAGCCGCATTGCGAAACAATTTCCTCAATGAAGATAAGGTGATATATATAACATCAGAAGAGAACATCCATTTTTTTAACCCGCTAGCCACCCGTTTGAAAAGGAAGCACAGAGGAAAGTTATTTTTCAAGATGGCTGCCATTTAGTTCAAATCGGTTTAAAAAAAAAATGAATAACTTGTCACATAAGCAACTTGAGTGGGAAGGGCCCGTTGCGGTCCACTGACTCCCAGCCAAACTTAATTTTTTTAAAAAAGGAATCGGTAAAAAACAAAGTAACGTTGCAGGTCAGGTCAATTACGTCAGAATAAAAAACACTGCTAAAATTGCTAACACTGCTTTATTGCTAACACTGGCCGAATGTCATCTGGCATCTGCTTTAGAAGGAAAAAAAGTACCCCCCCCCCCCAATAAAATTATGCTGGTTAACTGCAAGAGTATCCAGAAAACCGCGTTTTTTGGTGAAAACAATTTTGCGTAGACATCAACATTTAGCTAAAACTTGCTCTGGCTGATTACACACCCAGTTCTGTTTTTTCGCCACGTCTTTTTTTGTAGTGCATTAAGTTAGGTTACAGCAGGGAAATGCTTAGTAAGATGTCACATGCATGAAGAGTCCGCAATGTTGACCTCTACGATTAGTCGCACGTTTAAATTTTTTGGTGCTTTCAGCAGTAACAAGATTTTGCGGAAATCTTAAGAAAAGTTGCTTTACTTGCAACGTTTTCCTTCATAATCCACAGATAACATTCAGGGTTGGAAAATATGGAAATGAAAAATGTGGAAGGTGTAGAAAGTTCTCTATGAAGATATAGGTACGGCAAAAACATATGTCATGCATGTAATAAATAATAAGGTTTTGTGTGTTGTTCCTGAAACGTCAACTCAAAGCAATAATTGAATTGTTTTTAAGGTACATTAATGATTTTACAAAACAAAGTCAATATATTCAACAGACACCACAATTCTACAAAACAAAACACCAATTCCACGAAAGTTAGTCCTGATCATGAAAAAGAACCAAATTTTTATCAGTTTACAGTATATAATAAGATGTACTGATTACTTAATTTTCTGCCAAACCAATTAAGAAAATCAATCGATACTAGCCCAAACTAGAGTTTCAAATAATATAAATACCCAGCAAACCATGTTTTAAAAAAAATATAATTTCATAGTAAATGTTTGGGTGCATTCATGAGCTGTATGGTTTCGTAATAGTCTTTTGCTCTCGAACTTTTAAAGAAAAAGCCTATTAGGTTTGATTTTGTCCATAGGGAAGCCGATAAAAATAAAATTTTCAAAGGGTGCACTGAAGTCAAACTATTTACTTTGCCTTTTAGAAAATTAACCATTACTCATCCAAAGTGATCATTGTACAATCTGACAAGACAGGCTGTGTATAACCTTAATATTCAGGCAATAGAGAATTCTACAGAGAAAAAGTTTTAAAGAAAAAGGGATTATATTAATAATGTAATGGCCGCATAACAACTATAAAGAGCACAAATCATTAAAAACTAAAAAGCTTCTGTACAGATTTTGTAATTCTGTACAATTAGATTACTTATAAAATTCAAATGCATTAGGTCATTTAAAAAAAGAAAGTTGTTTCTTGGGCGAAAAAAATTTCTTTTCCATACGGGCGGGCGGTTATTTTTTTTTTTTAGCCACACCCGCAACAATAATTACTGTTGTTAAGAGTAATAATAGATAGTAGTAATAATAAGAATAATAATGATATACTCTTATCCCTATTGTTGGTGTGGTGCTTGTGATGTTTTTTTTTTGGTCCGGTGTCTCGTAATGTTTTTTTGTTGAAAGCTTTGGGTAAAAAAACGAGAAAATTAAAAAAAAAAAAAAAAAAGGTTCATGCGGCAGCTTTTAGGCGGTGCGGCGATGCCTGAGAAACAACTTTTTTTTTTTTAAATGGCCTTACAATAATTTTTTTTTAACTTTGAAAAATCAATTCCTTGGCTTCGGGGGCACATCTGAAACACAATATCAGTAGTTATGTTTTTCTATACAAATAACTTGTAACACTGGAACAGTAATTGATCGAACAAGCGGAATAAGGACGAAACAAATACGGTTTCAGCAAAGAAAAGAGCAGAAACTTAATGAACATTGTTTCAGTTCCCAGGTCGGAACTGCTTTTAAGCAATAATAGCACATGCTTCGTCAAACATGAAGGGGAAAAATAATAACAAAGTTAGTGCAGTTATGCCATTAAAAAACAGAAATGTAGGCTGTGTTTGGCTAAAATTACAAGATGGCAGCAGGATGAGGAACGACTTTATCAGCCGAAACAAAGTGTTGGCAGTGCCTAAAAACTCAACATCGGAATGAATGACGATGAGTGTGTGGAAAGTGGTGGACTTTGCTTATAAAAGGGTACCATGAATTGATTTTTACCATTTTTTTTATGTCTCACACAAAACAGCATGAAAACTCATTGTCTTTCAATACGGAGGATTCATGTTTTAAAGTTTTTATGGAGTCGTGTAGTTAAAAGACTTTTCTGCAACCTTTATCACTACATGATAAAAAAAAAAATAACCAATAATTTCTTAGCACGAAAAAATAATCATCAAGAATGCACACTGAACTACATATGAAAATTTGGGATTGACAAACTAATATGAAAACAAAAAGTAGGCTACAACTTCTGACGCCCTTAAAAATTATCCGACTTCGGTTGTCACAAATTAATTTTTAAAAGTTTTTCATCTCGTGGAATTAGCAACATTTGATCGCACATTTGATCGTGTTATACTGAACTTCAAAATCTGTCAAGTTTTGGCCAAATTATCAAAAATAATCAATCCTGGTTCAGGCATTATCTTAAATAAACAGAAAGCAACGAAAAATATTAGTCATGTTAAAAAAAAAAGCAGAACTGAATTAGCAGAAATTTTTCATGTCCGAAGATTTCAATACAAAAAAATTATGGCTCAATTGTATAATCAACCCAGAAATATAGGCCAATTACAATGATATTTAAAAATTATTTAATTTTTGCTCCAGTTACCAGATTGATTTCAATTGACAATTTTTCACAGAAAAGATGAATAAGGATGATAGTGTGAACGAATGGCCTTTCAAATTTGTCTTCAAGGTTCATACAAAAAGTTTTCTTTGAATTTCCCCAACTTAACCAATTTTACGAGGTAAAAATAAACAATGTGAGAACCTCATTCTTCAACTCTTGATTTTACTGCCATGCAGCAAATTATATTGGTCTTTGATGTTAATAATTTATGTTCATACTCTGCTACCATAAGTAGATGGATAGAAGAAGCAAAACAATTTTGAAGAAATCACTGTAAACATGCTTACTTTCATAAAGTCAAGATATCACTTCATATCTTCACAAATTTTCGACGATCAGCAGCCCTGGAGATGAAATTCACAGGCAATCGTCTTCTTCAGGCAGTCAACTTCGACTCAAACCATCGTGCAACGACTGTTCGCCTGCGCAGACGAACGGTCGTTGCACGATGGTTTGAGTCAAAGTTGACTGCCTGAAGAAGATGATCGCCCGTGAATTTTCATCTCCAGGGCTGCTGATCGTCGAAAATTTGCGAAGATATGAAGTGATAGCTTGACTTTATGAAAATAAACGTGTTTACAGTAATTTCGTCAACATAAAATGAATTTTCATAGTAAGTGTCATGATGTTTTTAAAACAATTTTGCAAACTGGCGAAAGTGCCCATGAAGTTCCATATTCTTATATATTCTCCTACTAAGGAGTCTACCGTACAAATCTCCTACTGCTAGCTATTCCTTTATGGTATTGTGAATTGTCCAAATTTACCACTACTAATGCACATAAGTCTATTTTATGGAAATATATGTTACCACAATTGTCCGGTCGGGTTTTATAATTAACCTATTTAGAGAACTATAAGTTACCTAAAGGCTAAAAAAGCATTATCTTTAGCAATGCTTTATTTAATACAAAGTTTTTGGCTCATTTTCAGCATTGCCATCCGAAAACCAGCCAAATCTACCATGTTGTCCAAACTCCCATTCTTGGAAACTTGCAGATTTGAAAAAAAGGGTAACAGTCAGATACAGTGGTACTGTAATTGAAAGACGTCGTAAAATTGTAAAAACACTTTACCACCACACTAGAACACTTCAGAGTCAAACTTCGGAATTCACTGTTAAATTTTCGGTGAGCCCTAACATCTTCTCCAGAACAAGGACAGAAAAAAAACTAAAAAACAAAAATAACTAAATCGTTCGAAATTTTTTCAAATATTTGCTAGCAGACGATTGTTGATACGATGTAGTACCTTTTCGTTTTCCTGTTCATGTTCTGAAGGGGATAGGGCTCACCGAAAATTTAACAGTGAACTCCGAAGTTTAATTCGCTGATTTTTAGACAAGGAGTAAGAAATTAGCTTTCATTTTTCTAAGTTTTTCGTATAATTTCATAGCAAAATTTTCTTTAGTCTTAGACCTTGAATTCAATTCAAAAGCACTAGGCCTAATCAAAGTAAAATGTTTTATTCCTTTATTTTGTGTGTAAATTGGATTATCTACATCCCAATTAGTTTACACAATCGAAGTTATATTGTAATATACTATTTAAACTTTTCTTTGCAGTAGCAACTAAAGGCAGACAATACCCTCGTGTTATCAACCGTGACAGGACAATTTGCCCCACTGTAGTCTACAATAAATGTTGTATTCTTTAGTTGCGGACGGCTCTTCTATATGACAGCCAAAATTTCAGCAGTGTCTTTCAAAGAATGTTTCCCTATCAGGAAGTTTAAGAATTTTTGAAGTTACAGCGACAATGGTTACAATGATGGCAGCTGTTCAGCTGACCACTTAACTTGATTTCAAGTGATCAATTGCCATTAACACGCCTAAAAGTGGGTGCCAACATTCAGTAAAAATGGGCCCCATACAAGTAGTCGTTTCAGCATTTAAGCTTGCCGAAGCCAGTCCGGTTTTGTGCTTGTTAACTGTATGAATAAAATGGTACCTAACTCCAGGAAAAACTGTCTCAAGCAGACCAAACTTTGACAAGGTTTTGATTGACGGAACACTTGCTTGGACAATTTTTTATTTTTTTTTTATTTATTTCTTTGAGCTATACGAAGCAAACTTTTGTTTGCGAACATGAATCAGCTCAATTTTTAACCTTATTACTGCAGATGTTTTAGTAGAAAAAGCTAGTAAAGGGGAGGAGAAACCCAGAATTCAAGTTGAGTCGAGTAATTTCGCATCGCGGAATAGGCCGAGACAATGACTATAATTTATACCATAACTGCTCTTAGAGCCTGGTAGTACCGTAAATCGTGTATTAAAAGCCCAGTTGAAGCTAAAGCCCACCCCCTAAAATGCTGTCAAGTCAAAATCATGGAATAGTGGAGTTAAAGCCCACCCCTCAAATTGTCGTTTTTTTAAACGTTAAATGATGTGAATAAAGATAGTGCTGCTTGGTATGTTTGCTGGCCCATTCTCCCTCCCTGTGGTAATAGTGCACTCTTCCTTTATCTCCTAGCATCTGCAGAAGGCCTGGGAATCTCTCACCTAAGCCTCCTCCCTTCTTCACAACAATTAAAAGGATGTAAAAATTGGGTCTTTTAAAGATCGTTCAAAAGCTTCGAATTTTATGTAATATATGAATTTTCAGGTTAGAAAATTGATAATGCTTGATTTAAAAGCCCACCCCCCTATTTTTGCCAAATTAACTGCATAAGCCCATGGGCGTTTAATCCACGATTTACGGTATCGTAGAACACCCAGACTAACAGAGACATCGACGGTTTCCCCCCGAACCTAGTCACCCATCAGATGAACTTTTTTAGCAGAGCTAGAATAAGCCCGCTATCTTTCATTAATATTCTGTATTATAGGTACCAGCCCCATAAACTTTTGATTACACTTTTTTTTAGTGGGGGAAGGGGCGGGGGCAGGAATTAATTAGTACCAATTTCATTTTGTTTCTTCACGAATAATATTGAATTCAAATTTACTAATTAGAAACTTTTATACCATCATAGTGAAATGTATCTTTGAATTTGGTGTGACATGCTCTTAGTTAATAGATTGATTTTTATCTACATGTCCAAGTCTTATAAAACCTCAGCTTCTATCGCAGTTTGATGGTATACTGAGAAATATTACTTTTGAACAAACAAGTGAATTGCTACACACTCGTTACAGCTGAAGATCCTATGAAATAATGAACTATTATCAGCTATGGAGATGTATAGTTAACAATTTTCACCAAAGAAAGACTATGAACAGGAAATTAAATTCTTGTTCACTGGCACATGCTAGAGACAAAGTAACCGACAAAAATCTGCTTAACATTTAAATTATTTACACTAGTTACGGTGTGACGTTTTTAAACATTTAAATTGTACCAAACTCTGCACTTTAGTTGCAGTGTAAACAGCAATTGAAAAATGACTACTGTATCTTAAAGCGAAAAAAAAAAACAATAAAACACCTGATCACTGATTGTTTTTTTTTTGTTTGAAAAAATTTCCCAAACATAAAATCATAAAATTGAAATTTGCAGGCTTGCACACAGGCCTACACGATACTGCCTGTGCAGAGTACTCTTGCCGCATAACAACTTGGTACAACATACAAGTCGCTGCCATTTTGCTGGCTTCCTGCACAACTGGCAAATGCAACATTTATTTTGGCAACCGTTATTTTGGCAACCAGCAAAAAAGCGGGCCACATAAACACCATAGCAACAGAGTGCCAAACAGTTAATGCGGATTTAAACTAAATCTTTATACAGAGACTGCGACAACGATTTACCACAGCTATCACAACATTCAGCAACAAATTTTAAAGCATACTTTGTGGCAAAAAAAAGAAGCTTTATTTTGGTGGCATGTCAAGCTTGTCCGCATTCTTCTTCACACCAACTTGTGCAGAACGTTTTGGAAATTAGTTAGGCTAAGGCTAACATCAGCTAACTGACTCCACAAGAATCTGGTATTTTGGTGAAAACTGACTAACTGCATTAGGGCCATGTGGTGTGAATCACCCTATGTGGTCTGCCACCATAACTTTTGAACCAAATCTATTTATTTCAAATTGTCCATGTGCATTCCGGGCTTTATTTGTGGATTTAAATTTCTAAATCAATAAACTTGGACAGGGCTTTAGGGGGATTTTGACTCTGATGTCAAACTTATTCATGAAAATTTATTGGAAATCACATGCATTTTGTTAGGGCATGGACATCATTAAACATTTAAAATTGGAATTTACTGCCAACCGTTGCCTTTTTGGTGCAGTTAAATATGCAGTGGCAACTTTTCGTGAGGCAAACGACCTTTTATGGCCTGTTGCTTTCTTGTGTGTCTCACGCGCCCTTGCCACGGAAATTAATCATATATTAATGTACAATTAAAAATATTTAGTAGTGGGCACATAAAACGACACCAGCAGACTCTTTCCTTAGAGGCGCTGATCTGAGGCACATTCTTAAGTGACTGGCAGTTCTGTCTCCCGTAATAGGAGGGTGAAAAAAATCTGCCCTCTAGTTTCCTAAACATTCATTATTTGGTGTTTCAAACCTTTTTCTATTAGGTACATTGTTATTATTATTAATTATTATTGTTGCTCAAACTTGTTGCTCACACAAATTTGTTACAAACTTCGAGCTATGTAAACAATAAAGCTTATTATTGTTATTATTATTGTTAGAGATGTAACCTTTTGCTTTTTAACATTATAAAGATAAAAGTTGGCTAAATTTCTTATAATATTTATTGTTTAGCTCTTCACTAACTTTATTAAGTGTATTGTTAACGTGAACCTTATATGTTTCTGTAAAACGATTTTGTTTAAGTTTGTTTTACTAGCACACACAAGTCATTTTACTTCGTGCAGTTTGTTTCACCATGTACAGTTCCCGTCAAAAAAAACCCGCCCTTTTTCGTTATATCGAGGGTCGTAATAACAACCATGCAGAAATTCAGTTATCTCGAAACTACTGGACGGATTTTAATGAAACGAAGACTGAAATGCTTCTTAGATTGTTTACTGTATTTCTACCCTTCTTAAATACTACGTTAATTGACTGAAAATAATTGGCCGAGCGAGTAAAATTTAATGATATCTGATGATATCTTGAAAACCAGAGGAAGGATTTTCATGAAACAGTCTGAATTGCGTATATTTTTCTGCTGAATATAGCATGTCACATGTATAGAAATATAGCATATATCATAACGATTAATCCAGTTTTTGTTTTATTCAATTCTATCCAGTAATTAATGAGATATATTATTAGTTATCAACTCGTGTTGCTCGCTCGGCCAATTATATTTGGCGACTTACCATTACATGTAATATGTATAGAAATATAGCAGATAACATAATAAGCAACCCAATTTTTGTTTCATTCAATTCTGTCCAGTAGTTTTCGAGATATCAACATTTCGTTCAGCGTCACATACATTAATCTTGCAACTTCTTCCGTATAACGAAGGCGTTTTTTTTGACTGGAACTGTACACACATGCAATATACAAATGATTAAAGCTATATTATAACTATTTTAACAAATTGAACAAATAAAGGGTTGGATAATCTCGAATCATTCATCATAATTTCCATTTTTTTTTGTACATTAGAATATTTAATGTGTTTTGTAATTTGGTTTTTTCCTCAATTTATTCGTTCCTTTTTGCTTTCTTATATAGATAATTGTACTTTACTTGTAACTGTGATAGGCTTTTTCTTGTTCATCAACCACACCATGTTATGTTAATTTGTATGCATTACATAAACGACTACAAAATTGCAGTTCACATGGTACTAATCTGACACAATAAATAAAAAATAAAAAATAAAAATTATTATTATTATTCAGTATAATCATTCACTAAATCATTTAGTCCTATAACAGTACTCTAACATTGTGTCTATCTAAATTTGACAGTATCAAAATATTGACAAAAATGTACTGTTTACAACTTCCCAAATCATATCACATGCCTAAGCACAATTTTCTAGGTCCAGAATAATTATGACTAAAATTTCAGGCAAATTTCAACAAATGTCAAGCTTATGATTTAAATTTCCTCGACTTTGGCCTGTCAGGTCCAAAAGTTAGTCTCTTCTTGGCTTTTGCTTGGTTGTCCACAATATTCCGCGTCATTTGTTTTATAAGATTTCGTGTCAGAAACTTGTCGTGTGGTGCACCTAAACGCTCCAAGTCCGTTACAACTGAAAGAGAAAACACAAATTTCACATTAAATATGCTATTATTGTAAACACTTGGGGCAAAAACCCATCCACAGGTAAATGTCCAGTCACCTACTGCAATCATCACCGAGGTAGCTAGCTCCTGGGCTTGTATCTGCTAGTATTTGCTTGTATTTTTTTAACTGCTAGGTAAGTACGTGAACTTACACGTTTCAAGAGTTGAATTATTCGCATGCACCGAGGCAAACTGCACTACCGAAGAATTCCAAGTTCAGGTCTCTTGAAGGGCAAAATATACTGACGTTGAATTTTTCCTGACTATTAAAAACCGTGTGCAAGGAAAGCGCCTGCACAGTGGGACACTTGTGGCACTTGTGGCCTCCCCACCACCTTTTTTTTTGTATGCCCTTTTGCCAGTTAAATTATGAAGCAAAACCACTAAAAAAAGGACAAAAAACATTGAAACTAATCGAGGACTGCAATAATGGTTCCATGATTTGAAGCTCAATATGGATAGCCTCAGCCCCACTGTATATAGTTAAAAATACATTAAAACTAATAACTAGTCCGCAATTCCAAGATCAATACGGACAGTCAAACTGCACCTATTTTTTTTTTAAGACAGCCAATTTTTATACCTCTGCACGAAGGGGTCAGAAAAAGAAGCCTTTATTTACATCTTTCACGGAAAATGATGCTCTTTGCCTTTTTCTGATGGTGCTCTCTCCACATCCTTTTGAAAGACTGCGGTGCGGCTATAAATGCATAACCAGCGCCATCTATAACAACGCTCTTATTCAACCTTGGGTTTAAGTTTTTAATTCAAAATAGAGATACAGTATTAGCAACAACTAAATTAAAAACAAACTCAAGCAAAGCAGTATTGTGATGCTAAATGTCAGGAGGTTCAATAGTTAATGCAAGAGTTTACATCGTTCGTTTATAACTACTTAAAATATCCTATACAGGGTGTACCACAAAACCAGTCGCACTGCGATAACTCGAGAAATAACGAAGATAGCTTAATAAGGTCAAAAATTGACTAACAAATTTGCACGTGGACAATCCACTACCAACTTTGTTGGGTTGCCCCAAAGGAGGGTTCAGGGGCAGCACAAAGGGGCATTTCTCAGAAATTTCAAATGGGAACGGGAGGGGGGGGGGGGTCGAGTAATACATCATTTTTAAAAAGGCTGACAAACTATTGATATCAGCTAAAAAAATTGGTTATACATACTTAGTACACTGCCTTCGAATATACGGCACGCCTCCAAGCCCAACTTCAATTGATAAAAAAAAACTTTATACTTTAGTAAATAGTAAATGAAAATGCCCGGTAAAAATAGGTGTACCTGGTTGTGTATCAAAGAGTCCTAATGGCACGTCTTTAGGTGCACTGTCATCTACAGAAGCCTACAAAAACAAAAATTCATACTATAGTACATATACTTAGTGAATCAAAAAGAAATAAAAAGGGGGTGTAGTTTATCGAACACTTTTAGTGTACCTGGTGGACCAACACAGTGATGGCAGGGTCTTGCTCCTTTTGTTGTTCTTGCATTATCAACAGTCGTTCTAGGCAAAATTTCAGAACTCCTTTGATGTACGTGGCATCCTTGGGTGGAGATGGCATTTCAGTAATCTACAATTAACAGTTTGACAGTAATTCGATACTGGATCACATTTCAAATGTTGTTTGTCATGTTCATCAAATCCCTTTCCTCAAAGATTTCAGTCGACCACGGCATCTTTATGGACGACACTAAACTCTTTGCACCTTCTAACACACCTGAAACTGCTGCTATCCTCCAAGACAATATTCATCATGTTACTAACTGGGTGGAGGACATGAACATGAACCTTAACGAAAATAAGTGTTGTATCCTTAGGTCTGGCAACCAACGTCTTCACACTATCTACGACCTTGGGTCTCATAAACTACTACAAGACAAGGCTTCACAGAAAGATCTTGGCGTCATTCTCGATGGTGATCTTTCCTTCTCTACACATGTCCAATCTATTGTAGCCAAGGCCTATGCTGTGCTAGCAGCAGTCCGAAATACATTTGATGAGCTTCAACCAAAGATCTTCCTTAAACTGTACTGTAGTCTTGTTAGAAGCATCATCGAATATGCAAACCAAGCTTGGTGGATCAGACTTGAACGCGACAAGGACAAAGTGGAAAGACTCCAGAGACGTGCTACAAAGCGGGTCATTGGTTTATCCAATCTGCCGTACAGTGAACGTTTACGACGACTCAGACTTCCCACAATGGCTTATCGACGTTCTCGCGGAGACCTTATCTTTGCTTATAAGACTATTAACTCTAATAATCCACTTGAAAAATCTTGGCTTTTTGTCACTGATGATCTTAGAACTAGAAACCACGGAGCTAAGGTGGTGAAACAACGCTGCCGGACATCATTACGACAAGAGTCATTTGCTTTCAGAGTGTGCAATCTGTGGAATAAGCTACCGGCGGAGGTTGTGAAAGCCCCTTCCGTGATCACCTTCAAAAAACGTCTTGATATTGTGTTGCCCTCCTTTATACCGCCCTACGAGTACAAAAATTGGTAGTAGGGGATACTCGACGCCATAAGCCAGCAGGCTTTCTGTCGAATTTTCTTTCAAATTCAAATTCAAATTCAAATGTTAAAATACAGTTGCTGGACAAAGCACAAGACTGTACACTGACAAACACAGCGACCAATTGTCAAATAATTTAAAATCTGTAATGCAATAAAACAAGCATATCGTAGACATTCTGACTATGTAGTCTACTTGATGTGTCATGAAACTTGAAAACTACAGTGTGCAACACAGGCTTAGGGGCTTACCATTTTTGCATTTTTTCATACAGTATCGGCAGCGATCTGGGTTACACTCAAGAAGATGAAGAAAACTGGTGGAAAGTGAGACTTGCATAACGTGGGCTCTCTGCAAGCTTTACTTTAACAATGCTAGGCACACATTCACATATGAAGGGGATTTGTTACTGGTGGTGGGAGTTTCAAGAGAACAACCACATTTCTTACGGACAAAGGGGAGGGAAGAGGGTAAGGGAGAATCTCAGGGGAAAGGAGGATACCTCCCCTCCCTATGTATTGACGTGGGCATTAAGATCTATTCAGAAAGATCATTACGAGAGTTCGTGATTTTATAAACTAGTGCATGGCTGGATTAACACCTGCTCCTGCATGTGTGTTGTGCAGTGTTTGCTGTCAGAACGCTCGATTTAGACATCTTGTACGATCACGCCTTGTGGCTCATAATAAATACCTGATGCATGGGTAATTATCTCTGGCTGCACTCATGGGGTTAGAGGCAGAAATTTATGTGGCTTGGCGGTACGAGGTTTTGCTGGGACGCCATACATCCTCTTTGGAGTAGGGTCACTGGCCAGAGGGATTTACCCTGCAGTTGGTTGTGAAGTTCATACACTGCCTTCCACCAGGAAGTAGAGAGCAATTGCAGCAGGCATTGTGCTGCTGGCACGGAATTCCAAAGTAACACAGCAAAACCGCTTGCTTTTATTGCAAGGCTGCGCTCTTTTAATCGGATAGTTGGAGGTGATACCTCTGGTGTTAAGGTTAGGGAATGTGAGCGAAAAATTGTAACACTAATCCAGCACTAGAAATTACATCCCCAACAAGAGTTCTGCAAATCGTTACGTAATTACGAGGTACGTAAAGATACATGGTACTTTTAAGCAATCTAGGCAACAGCACTCTAAACAGCATAATTATTGAAACAACACTTTGTTGCAATGCAGGTAGTCAGTTTTTTTAAGTGTAAGTTTAAATATGTTAACGCTATTTTCACACGCCACATGAATTACGTAATGATTTGTACAACTGCTGCTCGAAGAACTTCAGTTTTAGAAATTGTCCGTTAATTTCTACTATTAAGTTACATGCTTTTTGTATTAGTATCTGGTTAGTTTTCGCATCATGGTTTTGGGAAACGGCGATTTTCTGGCCCTAAAAGTGGGAGTGGCGCCACATGATCCGATTCAATAAGCAAAGCTCAGTAGTATAAGCACACAGACTTTGCCATGTTAGATGCAATTTCTTGCCAGAAGTCGGCTTCGTAGAAGGCTTCACAATGCCTACTGTGATTCCTCTTCATTATCTGGTGGGAGTTGTTGTGTTGTGCTTGTTGAGACGTAGAAGGTCCGATTCAGACAGATTGTTCATTATCGCCTTGTGGCTATAAAATAAAAGCCTATGGACAGGAGGCTAGGCATGTGAGGTTAGAGCTGGTAATTTATGTGGGTTGGCAGTAAGCGCTTCCACTGGGACGCTGTACATTGAGTGAAAGTTTCTGCTGCTCTTCTCTGCAATTTAATTATACTTTTAAATAAGTTTTTAAAGTTTTGAACTATAAAATCCACCCCCCCTCTCCCAAAACCCTGCGTTCCGCCGAGATCACGCAGTTCTGGTTCTTTTCACATGAGAAATTAAGCACTGGCCTTAATAATTATTGTAACTGCCCAATGTATTTCCGTTTCACGGCTGAAAAAAAAAATCTCACGTAATTCAACTTACCCCTTTTACAATTTTTAGCTTCTCAGCCAAGTCATCCACTGATGAACATATGCGAGTCATTAAGCTACTGACTGCTTTACATCTGGCAGCAGCTTCTTCAGCTTTCTCGTATTGATCCGTTGAAATAGTCTCTTGCCTTTTAAGAATTTGGTCTGAACTGAAACCAAAATTTTCATTAAGTAGCTGCATCTGTAAAGTCATTTTAAAGTTGCGTCCCAATGTGATTGTGAGATCGTATGTAACAAATTATTGCAGTACCATATAATATATGAAAAAAAATACGCTAATTTTAAAGGTAAAATTAGGTTTCATTCGTAGCATCCTCCTCACTGTGTTATGTGTTGGGATCCTTCCCTGCCCTCCGGCGCTTTGTAACCTGCTGTTTTGCGTCATTTCCTTTTGGAAATGCATGCAAAATTTACGTCACTTCCGCCCCCACTTCCCCTATGTCCTGCTCTATCTCTTGTAATTCACTCTTTTCTTGCCGCTGGCGCGAATGGTTGTGTGATTGACGACGTCGTTGTTATTATAATGGAAAACGGCGAACAACGACAACTTCATATGGAACGAATTAGTTGACACTACAAACAAGGATGGATGCTGCGTTTCATGGACGGTTTTCATAAAAGGCGGGAAAGGGACGCCCGTTGGAAGCGAACGGCCACCGACAATTGAAGACGAGCGAGGTGGCTCCAGGGACGGAATCGATTGGGAGGTTCTCAGACGGCATGTGACGTGGTCTGCTTTGGTTGTGTCAGGTGCTGTATGAAGCGGAGGCTTCGAGTGACCCACGTGGGCGCTGGTAGTGCTGCTGTCCGCCGGTGCATATAACTTCGGGTGAGATACTTCCCTGGGGTGCGGAGGCCGAAGGCGGCCTTGTACATCAACGTGCGGGGAAATGTTGACAGCACTGGACGCGGACCGGCCATTCCAAGAGCGTCTGCGTGGGGCGCGTGCAGGTGGTATCATATAGCATGATGACTGTCATGTCACACAAAAAAAAGAAGCCGTCTACTTTCAACACCAACAAGCATATAGCTAAGTAGGAAAACAAGTTCGAAATTACCGTCGTCTTGAAAACCTTGTCGTGCATTAAGATTTTGACGACTCGTCCAAGCCAGCGTCAAGAAAAAGAGTAGGTAGGGAACTGAGGAAGTAAGAGCGGAAGTGACATAAAGTTTGCATGTATTAACATGGTTATTGTGCAAACGTATGCCATTGGTTGCAACGTGCCGTATGGTAAGGAAGGGATCCCATTGGTAACACAGTGAGGAGGATTATATGCAGAAGAATATTTGAGTTTGGTAAACTTGCACGGTTGCCCGACTTTACAAAATGAGTTATGTTCTAACTATGGAGAAAACAAGTAGTTTTAAGTTGCATGTGAAGAAACAAAAAAGGCTTTGTTGTGAAGGTTTACTCTCCCAATTTCAAACAGTATTGATCAAAATACTCATTTTCATACTCACTCTGCAGATTTCTGACTTTCTTTATACTTCAATTCCTGCATTTCCTTCTGCAATTCCTTGAGGTTCCCACGAAGTTGTACCACCTGATCTCGCAATGCCTTTTCTTGGCTCTTTAAAAACGTGCCAGTCTGGGTTTGGGTGTTGTGAAGTTTAGCAAATTCCTGCAATATAAAAAAAAAACAAGAAGGTAAGAAAAATCATGAACACATAAGGTTGGTAAATTGAATTTTTTCAATCATGAGACATGGCACTCATGCTGGCAGCAGAAGAGTTGGTACTTTTTGTCTTTTGTTAATGAGGGTCATTTTTTTAAATTTATTAATTTCAATAATTTCCCTGGAAATAGTTTCTTTCAGTGGTCGGTTAAACTTTCACATTACAAATTTTCGTACATGAAGGGAGTGAAAAATCCTGGCACCCCTTAATCAGTTTAAATGACATACAAACTTATCCACAAATAAGGCTGAGAATCAATGAGGAAAATTTGAACTGATGTGCTAAATGGCGCTAAAGATATCTTGGATACAGATACAGACAGATAGAAGACTGCAGAGGTTATTTTCAAGCCCGACCATTATTTCACCGACAAATGATCATGTCGCAGACAAATATTATATCGACACGGTCATTAACAGACACAATCATTTTACCGACAAAAGCACTTTACTTGCAGCCTGACTGGTTTCGGTATTTACCAAAAAATCGCTGAACTCTGTGCAGTGGTCGTTCAAAATTGAAAACATGATCACGTTCACGTACTCAAAAAAGTAGCTCTAAATGGTGACGCATTCCAAAATTTTTAATAAAAATTACTACTTGCACAATAAGCAACGAAGCAATGATGAAAAACTTTACTAAAACACAAAAGTTCAACATTGTTGAACACCCTTTTGTATTCTATTAAGCAAAGCAGCTATACAACTTCCAGCAAAACACCATTTTATGCAGCTTAGACTAGTCAGTGCTGTCATTTAACGACTCAAATGTGTATTAAAAATGTTAACACTGCGTGAAGAGCCATGGACATACTGGTATATTGGCTTTGTATGCACCCAGAAACACGCCAGACGTACTGATACGTCGTCCATAGGCAACTGTGCAAAACCTGAAAGTAAGCACCAGTACATCCACAGGTGTTAAATGTAAGTTCCTGTTGCTCTGCCTCATGTATCATTAGAAAAAACAAAGGATATTGTCAACACTCTATTCCGAACGGATGACCCTTATGGGTATCACCAGGAGCCTATAGAAAACAACTAGAAGCGTGTCTCGGTAACTTCCACTACAGTGTTAAGTCAGGAGCGGCTACAGTGGTGTACAAATTTGTTAGCAGAGGTTGCCACCTGCATGAGATGATTAGAGGTGTGCGTCACGTTCTCAAGGCTAATTTTCGGTCCTTTGTTTTTAAACAATAAGTGTTTAACATGGAAACAATACCAAAGTAATATTAAAAAAATTAAACAAACAGACAATCAGTTGTTCGTAAGATGCTCTAGCCAACAATAAAATAGAACGTTGCTTTCGTAGCACACGTCTGCGTCGCGTGCTAAGTTTCAGTTTGGAATTTAGACAACTTGGCGCAGGCGCAGTATTGTTGCGCCTTCTGGCATTAGCACATCGTACTAAATTAAGCACTCCTAACATAGACCAGCCACACACGCTCCTAGTTATTTTCTATAGGCTCCTGGTATCACTCATGAGTATGTATGCAGCTGGTATTAGTCGTACCCGGCTTCGCCCAGGGTTTTGTTTCGCTCGTGGTTGTTTCACATTTTTCTATCTGTGATGCCTGAACGCTCAACACACAGGCATTGCCCATCCACTGTCCCACTCCCCAACTATCGTTTTGACTTGAACGATTCGTACTGTGTGAAAAGGGAACACCCCTGCCCTTTGTGCACAACATCACTTAAGATTTGTTGCTGAGATGACCGTGCAGAGCAAAATGTTAGTCGACGGAACAATGTACCAATTTCAAATTAACAGAGTTCATCACGCAAACCAAATAAAACAAGGATCTAACTATAAACTTTTCAGTGGCGACTTAAAGCCAGCTTCATCCGGCATGAAACCATGAGTCCGTGAGCGTATTGGATTCACGGTTTCATGCCCGATACAGGTGGCTGCAAGTTGCAACTGAAAATTTGAAAGTTTATAGTGAGATACTTGTTTTATTTGGTTTGCATGATGTACACTTGTTAAAACTTTAACACCTATGGACGTACTAGTATGTCCTTTGAACTTTTGTACAGCTACCTATGGACGTACCACTACGTCCTGAATGTTTGGGGTGCATGCTAAAGTAAATGTACCAGTATGTCTATCGCTCTTCATGCAATGTTGTTAGGTAATGTTTTAAGTACACATATCAGTCGTTAAATGACAGCACCAACTAGTCTGAGCTGTGTGAAATGGTGTTTGTTGGAAGTTGTATAGGTGCCTTGCTTAGCTGAATACAAAATGGCGGCCAACAATGTTGAACTTTTGCGTGTTTGTGAGTTTGTCTACATTGTTTCGCTGCTTACTGTGCCAGTACTAATTTGTGTAAAAAATTTCTGAATGCATCACCATTTAAAGTATACTTCTCTGAGATGAGTGACTGTATTTTAAATTCTTGAGCTCCACTGCACAGCTTGAAATGATATTTTTGGTAAATGCTAAAATCGATCAGGCTGTAATGCTAGTTCAAAATAAAAAGGTTAGGCGTGAAAGTGTTAATTCGATTCCTGAAAACCAACGTAACAATACCAAGTACGAGATGAAGGTGTTTACTGCCAATGTCAACTTTTCGCTAGCCAAAGAATTAGCACGCTCGCCAGTTTTCGTTGTTGTGGTTCTTGCAGTACTTTGGTTTTGGGTACCCGCCGTTTTGCTGCAAAACTTTGCTTTATAATGCAAGATTTCTTTAGAAAAGGCACATAACAGGGGTACGGAGAATTAACCATTGCTGGCGTCGGCTATTTATCAACTAATAACAACGACACTTTGACCAATGCTTACAGAAATTGTACCTCGGCAGTGGCAATCCCTGTCTTGTCTTTGATGGTATCAAAGAACTCCACAAAGGCAGCCAACTCTCTTTCTTCTGAAGCAAGTCTTGCGGGATCAGTCAGCTGTGTCATCACTTCCGCCCACATTCTAGCAGAATAAGGAAGAGACTACAAGAAAAGAAAGTCGAAAATCAAAAAGTTTGTTCCACATTAATTTGTTTGCTGGTCCACTTTATGTCGTGTAGTTTTATTATTATAAAGTACCATAAAAATCTTTAATCAGACGCTTATCAATTTGATTAATTCAAAAAGAATGTCAGGTTGACGAACTCTGCATTTTCACTTTGCAATAGCATGCAAAGCCAAGTCGACTATTTCAACCAGTTTTCCAGCATCAAATTTTCACTCCTAAACACGGATATACACAGTTTACAAATCGCAAACCTTAAAAAAAAGCATAATTATAATTTTGATTTATATGCATCTGGACTAGCACACTTGAGCAATTTCAACTTGTCTGTGTACTACGAGGGTCTGAAGGTATGTTAGGACAAACTTTGCATAGCTCAGTTACACAAAGTCATAATATATCGTGAAACCTCTGTATTGTGATACACAATTAGTCCTTGAAAACAGAAGCTAATCCAACAGAAATTAATCTGCAGTGAGACGATACATAAACAAATACCCATTGTAGCATCCAGAGACTGCAACTAGACGAAAAACTTTGAAGTGTCGTCATGTGGCAAGGAATTGAACCACGTGTGAAATTTTTTCGGCCCAAATGGTCGCACACTGGTCATCAATGCAGTCCTCGGATGCTTTGATGGTGTTTGTTCTTCTCACTGTTTTGTTCACGATTTCGATGGTTTTCCATCATATTATGAACAATCTCAAAATGCAATCCTAGAACTTACACAATTTTTGAGATTGTGCGTAGTACGATACAAAACCGCCGGAATTGTGACTTGAACTCGAAGTAAACACAGTTGTTATGGTGATTTTAAATTGATGTTTTGTTTTGTTATCCTCCTAGCAGTTCCTTACCTTTCGTTTCAGCGCATTGGTAATAACGGCTCCCGTATTCTTCCTTTTCTGAAGCATGGAATCTGAGTCGGCACGGTAATGGATGTGAACATCTTTGAGCAAACTTTTGAACTTTGCAATGTCAGCAATGGCTTTGTCACACGCAGATGTTGCTACTTTATTCAGAGCGTGCAGGTCTTTCTTTTCCTTTTTATTCACCAGCATCTCCTCTTCTATTTGCTTGATCTGCCGCTCAAAATGGAACTGATCCTGGCAAGGAATATAACGTAAGGGGGAAAAAAAAAGGATTCATTGCCGATTGTTTTAATTAGGACAAATATTCCCCCCCCCCCTCTCAAACACACACTAACCGTACAAAACCTGCATGGAAATTCTTTGACACTATTATCTCCCATATTCGTAATATCCTGAGCTAACATAAAGCTAACGTTCTTATGTTCTTCGTTCAGCACAATCCTTAGAATACATCCTTAAGATGGTATCGCTTTAATTAATCAAAACATTAAATCCGAAAAGTTACTCTGGTAAAAACATTGACATGTGAATGATTTTTTTTTTTTTTACTTTTGCTTAAAAAAATGTTCCACACACTTTCAAAGCACATGTTATCGAGAATGTTTACGACGTTTTTTATAATGAGTAAAAATTACGAACAAATATGTACCCTATAATCGGACCAAACTTCAATTAGCATTAAAACTAAAAGGCAATTTGTGACAAATCTCATCGACATACTTACATCAACTAGCTTTTTACATATCAGATCATAGCGTTCATTCACATAGTAGGCTTCCTGGGTTTTGATTTTCACGGCCTGGATTTTATTCTCTAACTCCACTAAAGCCTGTGTAAAAAAAGAAATAATTGAATCAAATGCAAATAAAAGTACTAACAATTTATCGGGATGCAGCATCGGAAGCCGGATCTTTAGGATTCGGATTCGGTAAGATTTTTACTGTCTAGTTGATTTTTCAATAACTTCGCTAACCTTTGGCCAATTTGGACATTCCAATATACCATTCAAAGCGTTTTTCACCAGCTTTCAAATGGAGCTAATTTCAAATGGATAGCATTAAATGTTTAGAAGGTATAGGCAAAAAAAAATCACTGAACCAGTTACTCCGTCTTTAAAGTTATTCAATCTTACAGGCAGAGAGAAAATTTAATCTGTATAAAATACAAAGGGTTGAAGCAAAAGGTATTTTTTGGATTAGGTTAGGATTCGGATCTTATCCAGCAAATCTTGTCAATTATGCAAAGCCGATTCGGTAGATCCCGAATAAGAACAGATACCGTTATACGACTTAAATACACTAAACCAGTTTTAAATATTATCAAAGCTGCACTGATACTGGGTCAGTATCAGCAGCTTTCCACTGAAGTACCGATAACTTGGGAACTGGTTTTGATGAAGACATGCAGTTCGAAGCATTTTTCATCATGAAATCATATAGCCTCACCCTAGCTACCTCGCAACTGAAACAAAACATTGAAAATTTACTTTCTAATAATTACGTTTTCCTGAAGAAAACTACAATAGTTGTGCAAAAAAAATACAGACCTAAATTTTATACGTCAGTGTAGGTAAATTCTTGAGAAGTGGTTCAGTACGAATATCGGCACAGCCTTACAAATCACGAAACAATAACTTGCAAGAGCATGATGGCATTTCATTTACTGCTTAACTCTTTCAACCAAGTGTCAGATAAACTGATTTACCTCTTTAGCTGGAGCCTCCAGAGTAATCTTCGCCGCCTTCAGCTCTTCAGTTTGCTTCTTCACCGTTTCAGACAACTCTTTTGCACGTTTGTGTTTTTGATGAACCAAGGCATCATACTGTTTGCGCATCAAAAATAACTTCTCTTCCATTTCCTCTGTTGCAAACTTAAATCAGAAAGACGAAATCTCACCTTGATTCATTAGAGATACAGTCTTGAAAAACTGGCAAGCGGCAATAACTGTGATTGTTTAGAGACAGTATTTCAGAAGTACATACACAAATCACCACAGCTGCAGGTTCGTATTAGAGAACATATGGGAGCCACTAAGGGGAGCGAAACTGAACGGTATCGCTCAACACCACTGTAAAGATAAACACAACATAGCTTGGGACCAAGTTTCCATTCTTCTCCATTCCAACACTGCACAAGCGGCTCACCTCCGTGCACTTGAGTCCCTTTCTATTAAAAGATTTTCTCGACACCGAATACCACTAACGAACCTCACAGGCCCTTACAACGACTTGGTAGAAGGATTCGTGCGCCCGGATCTGATGGCCAAACTCGACGAGCGCTGGAACCTGCACTGCGCTGCGAGTCCTCCAGACGAGATGTTAAGATCAGTGGTTCCCTCTGGACTGGAGCAAAATTCGAATACCGATTGACGCTTGACATGTAGGGACGTTTTTTTCAAATAGTGTTTTTCGACTTCTGAAGAAGAGGAAAGCTATTTCCTCAATAATTCAAGACTAAGTATTGACCTGTTGTGAACAAGTGGTGATTTGTGTGTGTACCTCTCAAATAAAGAGATACAGTTTCGTTGTAACTGTGTGCAGGTTGAAGAAGATAGACTAAAGCAAGACTAAAGTAATAGCTACTGAACTGTACCATAACTCATAAAACCAACTTTGTTCGAAAGGTCTCAACCAACCAAGAGGAAGTGAATGCTGTTTGTTCTGACTCGTAATTTCTCTTTTCTGCAGAGATGTTCGTAGAATTAATGAGGTTTCTACTGTCTGATATTGAAACATTACTACACGGTTTGTACATAACAACCGAAACCATTTTCAAGACTTTTTGCACGGTTGACCCTAAAAAATTACCTTTTAAATTCCAGTATTTTGCCAGATGCCATCGTTGGCACCATTATGCTCTTAGTTTGCAGTAGGAAGCTAAAACGCCGTAAACCATAACAAACATTACGCCCTCTCTCAACCAGTGGATAAAGAGGAAGAAGGCATACAGCAATTAAGTCAGTGGAACAGCACTTGCTCAGCTGCCCCTTCTGGCAAAAATTGCTTGCACTGTACGATGGTAGCATCGTTCACAGAAGAAATGGATTTGTCTGACAAATTATTTCTATTTATTTACTTAATTTTTTCTATTTATTTATTTAATTTTATACCTAAATTAGTATTACCAAGAATTTATACATTAACCTCATTACAAACAAAGTACACTCACGAAATTCAAGGCTATTTCAAGGCTCCGACAACAAAAATTCCAATTTTTGAGGTTTTTCAAGCCTTGAATTTTTGGTTTTAAAATCCCCGATTACTATTTTGTCTATGCACGTAAACTGGAAATAAGATAATTTCCACTTGCTTATTATACAAAAATAGACCCTTTTTTTTTTAACTATCTTCAATTCAGAAAGAACAATTAAATTCCATTGCATTACAGCTTTTACTTTTACGGCAAAGAATCTGACCATTTTACTTTGAGTTATAGAAATAGAGTAAACAAATGACGCTCAAACTCAAAAATGTCAATACTCATCACATTAGTATTGCGAATTTTCGATAGGCATTATCCGAAAATAAATATTATTAGTCCTCCTATCTTCATCAGGCAGCAAGAAAAGTGTGAACTACAGTCTACAGACGCGTCAAGTTTGAATCGTTCTCGATTGAATTCGATCCATCTGAAGAGTGCATACAATTATGTAGACTGTAGTTCACAAGTTTCTTGCTGCCTGACGAAGATAGGAGGACTGAAAATATTTATTTTTGGGGTATGCCTGTCGAAAATTCGCAATACTGATGTCATGAGTATTGACATTTTTGAGTTTGAGCGTCATTTGTTTACTCGAGAGAATCAAGCGGCGAGAAGCTAAGGTATTTATAAAGTAAAAAGAAAGAATTTGAGATTTATAAATTTTGGACCATTTTTTGCCACTAGATGACGTTAGCAAAGTGTGTCAACAGATTTAACTTGTACGTATATATTTTTAATTTTTCCATCCTGGAATGACACAGTTTTAAACCAAGAAGTCTAAGCCGTATTCAAGAAGAATGCGACAGTGTATGCAAAAGTAAAGTCTACTACTAGTTTTGGGGTTGACTGTTTGTAGTGTCCAAGAATAACGGGGGCTGGAGGCATGTATTCTATCTAAAACCTTTGAACTATCTTCACTGCACCACACTTCAAGGTGGAGTTGGTGTCTACAGTGAGAAATTTCCTGCAGCCAAGTGAGCACACACGATAAGTATTGACTCGGAGGTAGGGGTTTGCGGAACTCGAAATTTTGAGTCAAATTCGAGTTTGACTTTGTTGTCTAAACTCGACTCGACGTGAAAACTTTAAACTCAAATTTTTTGAGTTTCGAGTTTCGTTGAGTTTAAAAAAAATCACCAGTTCCTTCACTAAATTGCAGCAAAGGATGCGGAATATGTTGAGTAGTTAACAGCTATACAAAAAATTGTAGTGTACACACTAGCTCAAAAGCCTGTATTAAACAAAAGTATTTTTAATACTCCTCTTGTCCACTTTTCGTGAGATGCATAAATAAGTAGTGTGAATGTAGTGTTTTTGTTTTGGATACAGGAAAAACTGTTTCCATTGATTTAGTGTATGCGGTAGTAATTTATAAAAACCTACAACGGCATTTTCGAAACTCGAACTCTGCTTGACACCCACCCGCAAACCAGACTCGACGTTGAGCTCGCACACCCCTAGTACACCCTTGAGACGACTAAATGCCCTACTTAAAGTGTTATAGCTCTTAAAAATGTAAGTTGGTGTGATTTGAAAATGATTACAATGGGATGGACTTACCTCAGGAGTGTTTTTGCAGTACGTCTTTGCCAGTTTCTTATCTTTGAGACTTATTACAAATGCATTTTCATATAACTGAAAATATTAAAAAAAAAAAAAAATGGTAAACATATGTCTTTTCCTAATGCCAACATTTTAACGTCTTTTTTAAATACCTTAGCTTCTCGCCGCTTGATTCTTTGTAAGACAGCTATCTCATCTCTCAGTCTTATTATAGATTTTTCATTTGTATTCTTTGTTTTTTCCAAATCTTCATACATTACTTTCCGGAGGCCATCTAATCAATAACAAACTGACGCAATTAATATTTCCTTGGGCAGATTCAGCATGATGTGAATGGTTTGGCTACAACCCCTCTCCTAATTGATTTTTGTTTTCTCCTAAAAAGTAATCTCTCTCTGACATAATTTAATTTACGGACAGGAAAGGAAAACGTGCAGCGCAAACAAGTGTTTTCATTATTAAAACAGAGTAGGGGAGATCAGTTAATTTTCAATATCGGGGCATACAAATACATTTTGGTATGAATATTTCACTCCATCACCCATTAACAAAATCTTGGATCTATCCCCGAGCCTAACTTAAACTTTATTAGTAAGTAACGTCATCTTCCTGAGTTAAACTTACTATAACAAAGAAGCACAAAATAATGGAATGCTAGAGTTGACCAAAATAATCTAAGTGTATTGACGGCCACGGCATAGGCAAAACTTGAACCCTCGATATAAGAATTTAAACAGTGTGGATATTAGTGTAGCTTTAATAAATTTTGTTTTCTCAGAAAAAATACGATATAATGGAGTGGCAAATTTGTTTATTTATCTATTTATTTTTTAATAGTTTGTTTTTTTGTTCAATAAATACAAAAGAACAGCACTCAAAGGTTATGAACCTTTCTCGAAACTAAAAAATACATGAAATCCATATTTTTTTTAATATAACCATTACACCACAAAGACGAACAAAACAGGTTTTCTTGAAAATTGTTTGGATATGTCATTCGTTCATCGCAGCAGTCGTCGGTTGCCGGTGTTTTTGTTTCCAGGATATATTTCTAAGACCAACACAATTTTTTCAAGGACCTTTATTATTCAACAAATTTACCGGTGAAGAGTCATCATTTCACCAAACACTAAAATATTCATGTTTTAATTGAGTGCGGAAAAATAAGCCGAGGGAAGAAAAGTCAAGATGAAAATTCCCAGAAAAGAAAATTGTTTTGGGACTTTTTTCAAGTTGTTTTGATTGTTATAAGTTAGGTTAGGTTAGTTGCCTTGGCAACCAGGCAGATTAAGGAGCTTCACCAGGAAACTTTTCGTTTCCTTTAGCTTTTTTCAGACTTTTCTTTCCCCCTACTACTTTTTTCTCCCTAGATCAGTTTCAATAGCTAGTCAAGAACTAATGAAAAGACTTGGAGCAATCAATTTTAAAAGAGAAGCTCAACAACAATTTTTACAATAAACATATAAATTATTTAAAACAAATTGCTGGCTTTGTCCTTGACTTGCTCAAAACTAGTTAAAGCTAGAACATTATTTTAAATCCAAGGACTTCAAGGACTTTGTGTGAACCCTGTATATTACGCTTAGTTCTGGAGTTTGGATCATGATGATCTTGGCGGCACAAGTGACGGTTAACCATTCCTACATATCTATTTTCTCTAAGTGTATATATGAATTAAATCTCTCGTCACAGTACATTCCAAACTATCATATGCAATTAAACTTTTGTTCATCCTGAACATGTCAGAGGCACCCCCCCCTTCCTATGCTAAAAGAAAAGCCTGAACGAATCCATACCTCTTCCCTCCACTATAAATCAATAACGACTGGTAAATAAAAAAAAAAAAAGGAGACTGCCTTCCTACTCTACAGTTAATCCGTCTCAACTACCTACTTCAGCTAGCCGAAGGGTAAAAGTTTCTCCAACAGGGGCAGGGGGGGGGGGAATAAAAAACACACCACCATTCAGAATAGTCATGCAATACGCCAAATACACCAACAAAATTATACCAAGTCATTACTAACCTGATAAATGAATTTTGTTCCTGATATCCACCAGCTCCTGCGATACACGACTATCGTTTTTAGCCATGTTCACAATTTTGGATGCACTTGACACTTGGATTCAAACCTGGTTTCAGAAGCTGCTTTTTAAATCCCAGGTTGCCAAGCGTAACTAGGGTAAACAATCTTTAGTACCTTCATTACACACCAGAGCTCACAAGCTTGAAACGAAACTATTGATCCAGTTTGGATGGTTGTGAGGTGGTGCAGGCCCTCCAGAGAAGAGTCAAGTTGCACAGCTAATGAAACAGGGCGTTTATTAAAGCTACTACTGCATGTACTACGGAAATGTACAAAAACAGATCATTAAAAAAGCAACAATTGTTTAATTTTATTTACTAAAAAAAAAATGGCCAGGCAGGGGCGGATCGAGCATGGGTTGCATGGTTCGGCCGTGAGCCCCTTCCAGTTTAAATTTTTGAACATCATTTGTTAAAATTTCCTTGGAGTAATTTTACTATTTTGATCTCAGGACAAAAAATATGTTCTGGTATGCAAATTTTGATACACCCCACCCTACTCCACCCCTTAGCAAATTACATAAGGATCCTGGAGCCACCCCTGGTGGCAACAGAAAAACAGCACCCTCAATAACGTTCGAAATACTGGACTCGCACCAAATTTGTGAAGTTGAGTGCTTCTCCACCATCTTTGAAACCTATCTTATTACATTACGCAGTAATCTGACCATTATTGTTGAATGTGGAGTGGTTTAAAACTGATTACAAAACCTACGACTAGTTTTTAGTCAATGGTAAGAAAAAAAAATCACTTTGCGTGAACCAAAGCGTGTGGTTGGCATGAAGTCTTGAGAAAAAAAAAGAAATAGTTGAATAAACGTATTTTTCAACTGCTAAGGTTACCGGGACAGCGAGAGGCAACTTTGCTAGGAAATACTGAGGATCTTTTACAGGCCACAATCAACATGAGAACGAGTGACTTTGAACGAGTCACTTCAGTCAAAAAAGTGACTTCGAACCTGCCAATGGTTTTAAAGAAAGCAACATACATTAATCTGAAAAATAACAGCTTTTACCCTGGCTGGGACTCGAACCCATGATGTTCCACAGAATTGTCTTGGTGGCTTGCTGGTCACGCTAAGACATGTTGAATGGGCTCATAGCATGGGTGGAGCTTGGACCAGGAAGTCTACCGCGCCTACGACTCGGTGGTGCAGTGATTGGCACAACGTGCTTGCACAAAGGGTTCCTAGGTTCGTAACCTAGTAAGGGCAGATGTCTTTTCTTTTCTCGGGATAGGTGCCAATTGTGTTCTTATGCCATTCATATTCTTTGATGGTCATGGTTGATTTTAACATTAAATTGTACGGAAATGGGAAATTAAACAAGGTCAAACTAAACAGCAGTTGCCATACTGATGAATGTACCAGGTCATGTGACCTGACAACGAATCTGTTTGAGCCAGATTTTGCCATATTAACACACCAAATATTTTAATACTTTGTCCACCTTGGTATGTCCTCGTATTTCCACTGTAACCAGCATTTGCATATCAACAATACCAAAACTTAATTTACTTGGTTATTCCAGTGTGTTATTTTTGTTATTCTTTCTCTATATTTATATAACCAAGAATTGGCAGGGTTGGGGAGGAGAATTGTGCCCGAGATCCCCCCCCCCCCTAATGAACTAATAGGACTGAATGTAACACGTTTCAATAGGGACTTTTTAGAGTTACAAATTCTCCGCCCAACCCTATAAATTCTAGATACAACTTACAGTAATTTTTATACATTCACTTAACTTTTTTATTTAGCTCCCAAAGCCAGATTTTACATTCTAAGTCAAACTTTACTTTAAATTCAAATTGTTAAAAGCGGCAACACTGTTTTGGTTAAACTGCATTAGAGACCTCGGTACAATTATCTACCCGCATTAATGGCAAAAATATTAGAAATCAGAAATCACACCGACAAAAACTACCTTCAGACATTGCTTTTTAAAAAATACAAAACTTATGCTAATTTATCACAGACAAGTTGAAAATGTACATACAATCAAGTCAAGAAATTCTTACACTACTCAAACAGCTTTGGATTTCTCAACTGTTTTGGATTCCCAATCAGGGTAAATATAATGTTGTTCTCTAATCTAAGTTTTTCCAATTGATGTGGACTGTGAGTGGCCAAATTAATGTATTTCAAGTTAAAACCCAATTAATTTGGGTGGGGATGGGGAAGGGTCTTATATAAATTAACAGTAATATTAGAATAAGAATAATCCAAATATTAGCACAGTGTAGCTTGAGATGCATACAGTATCAGAAACTTTCACTGAAATAAAAAAATACTGATAAATACCAATGTCTACTAATCCTTGATAATTGTTCGACATCGGTATTTACCAGCATTTTATCATACCATAATATTTAGATTATTCTTAATCGAATATTACTAGTATTTTATATATTTATATTAGTTTACATATTAATAATCGATATACGGTACATTATCATTTACTTTTCAAACTGAATCCAACGGCCAGACCCGACGGCAGGAAGGAAAGGATCCAAATTCGAAGGTTCAGAATTTGATGACAAAAATGTCCCTAAAATCCCGGAATCAAGGAATAGGAAATCAAATTGGAGCTTGTTGCTTTGAAATATGGAAGCTTTTTCTTCAACAATAATATCTTTAGCTGTTTTGGGCAAAACAGAGTAAAAAGTTTCACCATTCGATGGTCCTTTTTTTAAACACAATTTTTTAATTTCTGTACCTTTAACAGAAAATTAGGGGATATGGTTGCTTACAGATGTGGAAGGTTTTCTGAATAATACCTTTAAGTCATTGGGGACCATTTAGGACCATTTTCCACCTTTCGATGACCTATTTTTTAAAGTTTTCTACCATGGCTCGTCCCCGACTGTAATGCTGGTGGAAGGCAGTTGGTCCTCATTCATTAAAAAAAGTCACTTTAGAATCCCCACAGGATTCCATAGCTGGCTGCAGGCCTGAACGGGATGGAAGAAGATGTGATTTGTGTCGAGCACTTACCAATAAGTGTTCACGAAAACACTTCAAAAGGAAAGGAAAATACGTAGCTTTTACCATTTAGCGAACACCCCTCTTTTTTTGTGTCCAGTATCATAACAAGAATGTTGTCATAATGCCTAAGGACGCAACAACTATTTTGTTCTGCAAATTTAGATTTTGTGACCTTTTTCCACAAAGTTTGAGCATCTGCCCATCCATTTGACAGGGCAATGAGATGAAAGCTTCCAATATCAGTTTTATGTGTGTTATTGTAGGAAACCATAGATCTATTCTGGCACAGAGTCAGTAAAAATGCCCATATCGGTCGATCCCAATCATAATAATTACTGATGGTGAAACAAATACGTCGCCAAGAGCTAGCTGTTTCGAGATGGCCACTATGAACGGTGTCTGGCCGGAAACTTGGTCATTGAATCAGCACAACAGTACGTATGGCTTGCGTAATATCTCATTCTGCCCAATCTTTGATGTGTACTGCAAATCCGTCATCACTGCAACCTTTTTATGATCCGGCTTATTGTTCTCTTCCATTAGCTTCATAGCTTAATCTTCATCAAGTAAGCCATATCTTGCATGAATGTCTTTGGATGTGACACCATCCAAAATTGCTGCAGGAAGAAAATGATACTGCGTTATATGACACTTGCAATGAACCGTAAAAAGTGCTTAATTGATGCGCAAAACACTCCTAGTCATGTTCATCACTACTAAATAATATTTATTAATTTTTCTTATCTTTACTAGTCCAAACATTTAAAAAGGAGAGCTAAAAAAAAGTTTGCTAAAAAAAGCCTGCTGAAAAAATAAACCTACCGCAGGGTTGGATTTATTTCAGAAGAAATTATGTATTACTTCCCAGTAAAAAAATACAAATAAAATGCAAGAAGCTGGAAGATTGGAAGTTACTGGAAAACTCAATACAAAAATGAACTAAAGTGAATAAATAGTTGCAGCTCGGTAAAAAAAAAATGTGTGGTCTAAACACAGAACTGAACTACTGACATAAAGGATCACTTACAGTTCAGATTAGAGTGATCAATCACTCTACTAAGGTGAAACAACTTCATAGCCCACGAGGTGGAAAAGCTCATCAAGCCATCACCAATAAAAACTGGTCTTGCGACCATAATATATGATGCGCTAATCAAATGGGAATCTGGCCTAGGATATCCCGCTATTAACAGAAAGCTCTACCAACTGACCCTAGCTACAGCCTCCAGCAGAGCTTAGAAGTTGTTCAACCATTCTCAGTGGTGAACTAAAGACTGTAAGACTGTTTGCTTTATTCATTTTGTTCATCTTTTTATTTCTTCCGGATGGCAAAGCCACCCTCGGAAGAATCTGCCAACCCCGCATTGCTAATTGCTAAACTGGCTACTTAATTCGAAATGGTTTAAGAGGAGCTTTGCACGTTCCTGGAAAAAAAAACACTCATCCCATACGTAAAAGTGTTCAAATTTTTCCCTTAACTCCCTTTAGTTCGTACTGTAAAAAGAAAAATGAAAGACCGCACTTCCAAACTACAGTTGTAAAAAGTTGCGTCGTAATAATTCCAGCGCAGATTAATTTTCCTCATGAGTGTAGTAATGGATTTACCTATCCTTCCCATCACCATTTGGGCCACATCCTTGATCTCGTTGTACTGATGTAACTTGTCTATGTGGTCTTGCAGCTCTTCTTCTTTACAGCCACTGGGATGCATCAAGAACAGAATTTATTACGGACCAACCGCCATAAAACAGCTTACGTGCTGAATTTCGGAGGGTCACAGCAATCTTCCAGGTAATTTCACCAGAAAATGACTACAGTCGAAAGAAAAGAGAAGCAACCGCGGCTGGAAAAATGGCCAACGAGGTCACAATTTTGAGGAATTCAATATCACTGCAAGTAAGACGCTGACACCTTCAGGGCCTAACCATGAAAAAGGCCACGAACAAAAAGCACTTGGCGTATATTTTCTTTACTCTTTTTTTTTTGTTACAAGATTTGAGCCAGAACATAAATTCTTACTATGAAGTAAGACTTTAAAAATGAAAAATATTTTTAAAAATAAAATAGAAAAAACTGACTTGTCATGAGAGTTACAAATCACTTGCTTCTCGTTACACTTAACCAAAATAGTCAAGTTTAAACACAAACTATAGATTTTTCGTTGGCCATCTACTTCAGGCATACGTCTCGGATGCACCTGATATAAGCCTGAAGATGATGACAGAAGATAGCCACCAAAATTCACTAGTTTGTGTTTAAAATTTGACTATTTTGGTTAGGCGTAACGAGAAATAAGTGAAAATAAAAATAGATTGACGCAACTGTGACATGCAGTCATACAGGGTGGACCACAAAAAACTGACGTCCCAACATTTTTAAGTCCAACTTTTCTAGTTAGCACACCTCAGAACCAGGAGAGCACAGAAATCAAATATAATGAAACGGGAAGATTTCCGTCCTCTCCTGGTTCTAAGGGGTGCTAACCACAAAGTTAGACTTGGGGAAAATTTTGGGTCGCCAATTTTTTGTGGATTCAAAACTTCTGAATCAATGAATGAACCACTGTATTCATTTACAAAAATTATTTTTTAAATTTAACTCATGTGCATGAAGTTAATCAGAACTTTAAAACAACATTAAAAACAAGATTATTCTACATTACTGCTAACTTATTGTTTGGTAAGCAATCTATTAAAAAGGATTTTTACGGACTACTGTTTTTATTTTTTTGTAATAATCAAGGAATTTCATGGCCTTATATTAATTCCATAATAAAAAAAGAATAATTTATTCTTTTATTAAGTCTTTCTACTGGGATCTTCTTTTTCAGAATTATTTTTTTAGAATAAAAAAGAGTCCCTATTTTCCCTTTACTTACAAAACAAATATACAAAAAAAGTTTGAATAAATTTTCCCTACTCTGCCTGGAGCAAAGTTATTTCTTCTTCCAATAGCCGATCCCTTTCTTGAAGGTTTTCAATTTGCAACCTTTTGTCTTCTGTTTTTGTGGAGTCAGCCGAAGCCATCATCTGGAATTGTAGGTTACACAATTTCGACTAGGATGCCGAACCAAGAAACAATCAAGAGTGGTGTGCAGACTTACAGTAAATGCACACAAAACAGGGTGGTCCACAAAAAATGCACAACCGAACAATTTTTTGAGTAAAAATTGTATCTTTAGTTTAATAAAAAAATTTCAAGTGGGGACTACTTTTCTGGATCCAACATCCAATTCTGATTCCTGAACGTGGGTCCTGTTAATCAAAATCTGTGAAAACAAAACTTTAAAAAAAGAATTCAATTTTCATGTAGCCAAGACGAACTATAGGCTATATGTCGTAAAAACCTAAAATGCTCCCATGATGCAACACGTACTACTAGCTAAATACCCTCACAACGCAACGCGAACGAATGGCTAACGCTCCCACAATGCAAAGCGAAAATTCTTCAACAATGCCTGCAAAAATCTTACATTATAAACCAAAATCTCATAGCAGAAATGTGGCAACGGGAACCCCTACAATGAAAACGGGCGAGTGTGTCAATTCATTGGCTAAAATTTGAAACTGATACGTTGTTACCTTGAAAAGAAGTTGAAGTTGATACATTGTTGCCTCGAATAAAAATTGGCTCTACGTGGTCATCACGGACGTTGTAAATGACGTGATATACGAAGGACAATTATTTTTCACAATGTACGGATTGCTCAAGTCACAGCGATAAACCAGGAAGGGGGGGGGGGCAACGAGGAATGCCCGTGTGTTGGGCACTGCTTCTGTTTGCTCTTTAGAAAATAAAGAGACTGGGAGGGTGGTGTGGTGGGCAAGGCAGGCTGGGAGGAAAGGGGAACGGGACACCAGAGGTAGAGGACGAAAGGAAAAAGGGCAGTATTCCAGAAAAAAAACTGGCCTGTCGCAGTCAAAGTTCAAGCAACACCGACCGAAATCTGGGGAACAACCACGGGCCAAAACAAACCACGGCCAAAACAAAACCCGGGCGAAGCCGGGTACGATGCTAGTCATAATATAAGTAACAGTTAGATGATGGCGTTCGGCAACAATGCAAGACTTTCGCCTTTACCCAAGTGGCGAAGTCGAGTTGAATCTTTAGTGAACGAACCATTGTTGCAATAAAACGGCAGTGTTGCCGAACCATCGTTGAAAGTATTTGTACAACGATTTGCATTGTTAGTAACCGAGCCATTGTTGTGATAGTATAACAAGCCATTGTTGGCAGGAATGTTCTTTGCTACAACTCGTTCTAAAACTCAATAACTCTTTCCTGTAGGTCTTTCTTCAGCTGCAATAAATGTATTATTTTGGAAGTGGTAGTAGATTTACTTAAGTAAAAATCCCATGCCTTTGTTTTCTTACTCACCTAAGTAAGAGGTCTATGCCTAGAATTCTTATTTCTTAATTAAAAAATTAATAATTGTTAATTTAAAGGGTGAAATAGTTTAATAATACTTTAGAAATGATTTGGGATATGTAAACATGGACAGCGATGGCATTTTTACTACTTAAGACCCAAAGGCCTTATTTTTCTTATGCAAGTAAGAATTCTACACATAATAGTGGTTAAGACAACGGTTTCATTATTGCAGCAGTGTGTCATTGTGATATAAATCCAATGCTGCAACAATGAAAGAGTACAACATCGGATATGTCTACAATTTCGGCTATCATAGCATGTGGCATAGTTGGATGGCTAAAGGTTTGTCTTTGATGAGCAAAATGAAAGAGTCCTTGTTTCGGCTAAAAGTTAAAGTTTTAAACCAAAGGACAAAATGTTGGTAATTTCGACATTGGTAGCGTGGGATGATAGAAAGACCTTACCTATTTCGTAGATACGGAATTCCAGAGCTGAGTTGAATCAAAGTTATCACTAACGATCACAACATGCTCGACCGCTATTGCACGGTATCCGCTTGGTAAAACCACTGTTACCTCAATAAATTAACCAGAATGCAATCCTCCAGAATGTGTGCCCTTTTGTTATTAAATATCATACTAAAATGATAATGTAGGCCTATCATACGTTTGGTGAGGCTTGGAGGGAGGAGTGGGGGCAGGATGGAGGGACACATACGTTGGAGCAGAACGCATGTAGCTAAATTCCAAGGTCTTCAGAACACAGGCAATAAGTAATTTGGAAGAGAAGGGAATTCAACCACAAAAAAGGAGCCAAGTCCTTTCAAAATGTTATTTGAACTAAATTCACTCATCCACCTTTAGAAGGGGTGGATTTCATTTACTACAAGTAAAGCATCATGGCTACATCGAACAAGAGTTAAAATTTGTGTTATTTGACAAACAAGACACATTTTATCGGAGTTAGTACTGGATTTCGGATACAGAAAAGTGGTCCCTATTTATACTTTTTTTTTTCAAACCTAAACAAATTTCAGGTTGTCTACTTTATATGACTCACCCTGTACACACATCATTGTAAATTATACTGGAGTGAGAATAGCACAACAGAAAAAAAAATCGTACACTAAAAAGGATTCGGTAAACTTTTATATTTCAGTATGAGTGTATCAGTATATAAGTATTATCAATATATTTCACAAAAATGACATGACCATGTTTCAAACCAATAATTTACCTGCTATGTAACTCACCTTGCCTTCTCATGAATGACACGCACCTTTACTGTGTGTCATTTTTCTTAATGGGGAAAGAGCTAGTAATAGTAAGTCTACAATAAATACTGACCAAATCTTGGCTGTTTACAATGTAGTATTTATTTACTTGATTCATGCCTACTATTCATTACTAATTTTGTTGACTTGTCTTGAAAGCTAACGGTGAATGATTTATTTCCTTTATTTGTGCGTACTATTCATTGCTATTTTTGTTGACTTGTCTTGAAAACTAGTGGAGAATAATTTATTCCTTTATTCGTGTCTACTATTCATTATTAATTTTGTTGACTCTGTCTTGAAAACTAATTGAGAACGATTTCTTTCCTTTATTCGTGCCTGCTATTCATTGCTATTTCTGTTGACTAGTCTTGAAAGCTAACGGAGAATGATTTATTCCTTTATTCGTGCCTACTATTCATTACTAATTTTGTTAACTCGTCTTGAAAACTAATGCAGAATGATTTATTCCTTTATTTACTAATTCTGTTAACTCGTCTTGAAAACTAATGGAGAATGATTTATTCCTTTATTCGTGCCTACTATTCATTACTAATTTTGTTAACTCGTCTTGAAAACTAATGCAAAATGATTTATTCCTTTATTTACTAATTGTGTTAACTCGTTTTGATAACTAAAGGAGAATGATTTATTCCTTTATTCGTGCTAACTATTCATTACTAATTTTGTTAACTCATCTTGAAAACTAATCGAGAAGGATTTATTTCTTTTATTCGTGCCTACGATTCATTACTAATTTTGTTGACTCGTCTTGAAAGCTAAATGAGAAATGTTTATTTCCTTGATTCGTGTCAACTATTCATTGCCATTTTTGTTGATTCTGTTGACTACATTATTTCATATCAACACTTATTTGCATAAGCAATAGCCTATATAGCAATACCAGGAGCTCATAAATGCAATGTCCATAGAACATGGGAGTATTCCAGTTGCAACACTTGCTATGTATTCCACTGTCAATGGCAAGGTCGCCTGCGAGAGAAGTTGCCGATTTCACTGTGGCTCTGCGAATGTTGATTTAAGATCGCCAAAATCTTATTTATCAACTACTGGGTACGATATAGAACAGGCGTGGAGCTGGGAGATAAGATACACAATTTCTACCTCAGTTGGCCTTGACTTGAGAATCATAACTCCTTCCTCGCTTCAAGGTCGTTTAAATGCTTACTGCGTGCGAACTGAAACATACTTTGACTATTCGCAGCTTACACTATGATTTTCACAAATATTAAGGTAAACACCTACACAGCGTTATTTTTAACGTTCGTTTTCCACAAAAGTGACAGTGGCCACTAGTCCCATAACTGACCACAAGGGGTTGGGACTCCGTACGAACAAGGGGCAAATTGTGTTACTCCTCCTTTATGCAGCTCCTGGCAATAACAAAATTCTTCCACTCAAGAGCACTTTGGACAAAATTTAGATCAGAATCTACCACCCCCACTCTAATCGAAAAAAAATGAGGTACTATCGGCACTTTAGAAAAGTGAATCATCAAATGAGTAGAAACCGTTACCGGAGATTTAAATCCCAATCGAAGTTTCTTGGACGCAGACGTCAACTTCACTCTGCAATAAAGAGACCAGGGCTGCCATTAGCGGTAATGATTTACATACGAGAAAGAAGTGCATACACCAGCAGGGGAAGCATACGTAAGATCTTTAATAACTGCATTACTTAATTAATGTGCGCCCGCTACTGCTTTTGGGCGGTTTTTATGGACTCGTAACTGTTTCACAGGCCATCCAGTTTTGGGAAACGACCCCTTTTATAGGGTAATAAAAACTTCTCATTACGCCAATCACCGAAACGGGGTTGTGATGTTAAAAACTGGTTTTAAATATGTCGATAATGTTAAAATATGATGGGGGAGATTTGAAGACTTTCAGTTTACCGTGAGACAACTAAGTGGTGTATTAAAAATTGACAAGGGAAAATGCAATTTCTTCCACCGAAAAACAGTCATTACCATAATTCGTTTTAAAGTTGCGAAAGCTGAAAGTTTTTCTTCTTTTTGTTTTTTTTTAATTGAGATTGTTCGTTCAATCTCGGTCAACACTATAATGGGTAGGCGGTCAGTTTAAAAGTTTGCTATTCCCTGGAAATGAATTTAGGACGCAAAGTCCTATGGGGGTTCAAACAGGTGTGTCTTAGATTTCCATTAATGATCTGACACTGACTTTGGGCAAGCAATATCAGTCACTCAAAGACGATGCTAAAGGAGAGCAAAGGTGGGCACTCACTGAGAGGCATTTCTTTAGGTTTAGGCACGTAACTTAACTGTAAACTATCAACGCTTGATTTAAACTACAAAGTAGCTTAAACTGCCAAAGTAGCCAAAGTAGCTAGCAAACTTGAGTGTGCTTGGTCTTGCCCCACCCCATGTACACAGTTTATTTAAGTGTGCTTGGTCTTGCGCCACCCCATGTACACAGTTTATTCAAGTGTGCATGGTCTTGCCCCATCCCATGTACACAATTTATTTAAGTGTGCTTGGTCTTGCCCCACCCCATGTATACAGTTTATTCAAGTGTGCATGGTCTTGCCCCATCCCATGTACACAATTTATTTAAGTGTGCTTGGTCTTGCCCCACCCCATGTACACAGTTTATTCAAGTGTGCATGGTCTTGCCCCATCCCATGTACACAATTTATTCAAGTGTGCTTGGTCTTGCCCCACCCCATGTATACAGTTTATTCAAGTGTCGCCACTGCCATTATGGTTGTCATTTAAAATTTCAGATTTTTGAAACACATATTGAAACGAATACACTTCGGCAATGTATATTATGAAGACAGAAGGTTCACACAACAATACACACAAAATTCAAGCACTTACAAAGACTTTTTCAGAACCAATACAATTTTTTTCAAGGATCTGAAAAATCAAGAAACTTGCCAACAACGTCTCACTATTCACCGAAATGTTCCATGTTTTAATCCTGAGCGTGATGAGAAAAGAGAAACCAGTGGTAAAAAAGCCAATGAAAAAAGTTGTAAAAAGAAAAGACAAGGGAAAAGCTGAGGAAAAAACTGAAGAAATGTGTTTGTTGATGTTGTAGGTCAGAGCCTTGGCTAGAATTTTTTTCCTCCGTTGGCTTTCGTCCTTCTGCATTTTTTTCGTCTTAGATTTGTAATTTGCTTTGTAATCAACTGATGAAAACATGCGGAGCAACAACATTTACAACAAAACTGCCAAATTAATGTGCAAGCTATTTAAAACAAATTGCAAGTTTGTCTTGATATTGCTCAAAGCAAGGACCTTATTTTAAATTACAACAAAACTAATTAAATTCAAGGTATTTCGAGGACGTAGTGAACCATTTCAAGGAATACAAGGTCTTATCATTTCTCTTAACAAATTCAAGCTCACTCAAGCACTTCAAGCACCTGTGCAGAAGATGCGAACATGTGACTGTTATACAAAGGTTACGGTACGCCGATTTAGGTCTTCCATGCCTAATTTCCAAAGTTACTTCTGCACGTGTAAAGAGCGGGTGAAAGGCGGTCAAGTTACAGAGTACGAGCCCTAATTTCCACAGTGGTGATATCCAAAAACTCTTGCTGCTGTAGAGCTCAGTTGGATTTGGTAGTCTGTTGCTGGAAAAAAAAGGCTGCGACCACTCAAGAGGATGTTGCTGTTGGTTTGTTGAAAGATAAGTGTGGACAGGCAAACTTCACATGCAAAGAGCAAGCTAATGAACCAGCTAATGTAGGCATCTGAACTTTGCTCGAGCCATTACCGGAACTTTTAAGATTGCATTGAAACCCATAAATTACAATCTCACACCTTTTAAATCTTTATTTTACATATTAATAGGCCTAATACATATCATCAGCATTTGTACAGCTAATAACACAAGGATAAATTAAAGGTGATGCAGTAGTCTAACAGACTATAGGCTTAAGACACTTTAAAAACTTCTGGACAATAGCTAAGTTCAAATTGAGGCATTCTAAAACCTATTCCCTATTCGAGATCCTATTCCCAACACACCGACAACCCACAGTGGTGTTGAGGGGCAGCACTTGTCAACAATGACAGTGAACAATTATTGTCATAAAAATTATAATGAATCTGATTCTGAAGCAACTTAAACTTCTCACTGCAATTATTGATATAATCATGTAGTGTCACAATTTATCTTTTCTAAATGATGGCGCAAGGGGAAAACGTTGCCCCCCCCTCCTCACCTTCTGTGCTGATCTAACCTAAACCAGAAAATTTTCAACCCAACTCGAAGTATGTGTACTAAGGGGCGGCCTGGCCCCGCAGGCTAGTTAACCTGTTTGGACCCATACATTTTTATCTTAGGCTAGTTTTGTTCTTTCCTCCCTCTCGAATTGTGCCAAGCAAGCTCCCGACTCCAATCACTCATGAAACTCCCCTAGCGTGGTGAACCTTTTTTGCTTGTCAGCGTGGTCTCCCCAGGTCTATTACGACGCCAAGCCTGTCACGGTGGCCTCCCTAGATCTGTTACCACGACAAGCCTTGCTTGGTTACCTCCCCAAGTCTTACCACAGCACGCTTGTCATGGCGGCCTCCTCAGGACTGTTACCACAACAAACTTGTCATGGTGGCCTCCCTAGGTCTGTTACCACGATAAGCTTGTCATGACGGCCTCCCCAGAACTGTTACTGCTTGTCATAGCGGCCTCCTTGGGTCTGTTACGACAAGCTTGTCATGGTGGCCCCTTGGGCCTGTTACCACAATATGCCTGTCATGGCGGCCTCCTCGGGCCCGCCACTTTTAAAACACCAACAATGGCTAGGCTACAACAACTAAACTTCACTCATTTTGGTGGAAGCTTACGCGTGGAAACCTCATCAGCTTTCAAAATATGAACTTTTGGTTACGGAGGCTGTTACCCTACAATGGCACCTTGTCAAGCTTCGCTGCAAGTCGGGGTCAACCACTTTTCAAAGACAAGCCATTTAAAATAAAAGCAACCCAAAGTCATTTTTTCATACAGGATTGCTACGTGGTGGAGGCCCAAAACACCAGCACCTTTAAAAATATCCTAGAACAATTTACCGTAGCAAAGATGGATATTTTCCTTTGTCTGTGAAATGTTTTGTATGAATTTTATGCTTTAGCCTTTGGCCCTGGCCTTTGATCGCAAAGGTCGAGGGTTCAATTTTCGCTCAAGCTGTCTGACATTTAAGTCCATTGGACTTCAAAAATGTCACCTGTCTGACAGTCTTAGTGGGAACTGAACCCTCTCAGGTTCGCATCTGTATTTATTTACCGGCCGCTAATCAAGTCGATTTGGCTTACTGTCCTGCTGACTCTTGACTCTCGTGAATATCTCAGTTTAGGGTTTATCCTCCACTCTTTTCGTACAAATTTATGTAACCTGCCCGTGATTTTTTTTAATACAACCTAGGCTCATTAGGATTTTTGGGAGGAAACGACTTTCTAATAGATGACCTACTTCCTTGGCAATGCAACTCTTATTAGAAGAATTACAGTGCAACTGCAGCGCAAGATTAAAGACGACAGAATGGACTGGAGATGTAGCATAACGTTAGTCAAAAACCTTACTAGAGGGCCACCAGTGACGGTGCTAGGGGTGGGCCTGGGTGGGCCATACCTTTACCGTCCCCGATTCTAGTGCAACATGAAGCAGATCGGTGAGGAGACAGTTTTCAGCCCCTAAGCTAAACCGTCTCTAATGCCACTAATACATCCAACGTTGAGAATAATGCGTCCTCTGAAACACGTAACAATCTTAGATACAACTAGGCCATTGTAACTGTGCCGTACCTTACGCGAGTTGTTTTAGGGCGTTTTTTGTACAGTCGACTACAACCTCAGTCTACTAGTTTAAAAATTGTAAAAATATGACCGATAGTACAAGACGTTAAAAAAATTCGATTTCTAAACAGCCTTGTTTTTGCCTTTTGACCCATCAGTCTATTCTTTTTGTTATATGAATTTTCAATGGAACGATGAAATTCAATACAACGAATTAATTCGTTTCCCTTAAATTATCGAATTTATAACAGAGAAAGAGCTTTCAATTTTAGTGAACTGCTCAGAGGTTAACAGTTTTTCCCACGCAAGCAAGTAACAAAGCTTTCTGCATGCGAGAAAAACGCGCAACGGGATTCTTGAGAACGTGATTGTTGCAAATAACGTTGGGTAATTATATAGAACAGCGCCTTTTCAAGCTATCGACATAATTCAACTACCTTTCTATTCCTTTCGTCGTTATGGTTCAGAAAATCATAACGAAAACTTGCGCAAACGACTTTTTCTTTTATAAAATAAGTTTTAAAATGTTCAAATGTTATTGACAACCGTGGTTAGGCCGCCATAACGCGCGACGATGGGAGCGCAACAAGAAAACCTGATTTCGACCAGACAACGGAAATTATATCCTTCCCGGGACAATTTTTTTCCAGTATGAAATGCTGTCCGCAGGGGCGCGCTTCGCGCGCACTATTATATACATCGAGAATTTGTCTAATCAAAAATAGTATGACACAAGCATTTGTGAAACAAGGAACAAATAATGACACTTGGCTGTTTCACAAATGCTTGCGTCATACTATTACTGATTACGCAAATTCTCGATGTATATAATAGTGCGCGCCCCTGCGGACGATGTTTCACACTGTAAAGAAATACTGATATAGAAATAGAACGACATTTCGCATCCATCACAAATCACCGCTTTAGCCATGCTGACGCAAAGAACAAGATAATTTCCGTTTAGTAATGTTCTGATCGAAATCAGGTTTTCTTGTTGCGCGTCCATCGTCGCGTTATGGCGGCCTAACCACGGTTGTCAATAGCGTTTTAAAGGGAAATTACATCCATTTTGACGTGCATGTTTGACTTTTGGATCACTTACACAATAACTAAACACAAAATATGCGGTAAGAATACGTTACTTACGTCCGATATAACAATTTAATTACTGCATCACGAAAAC